>PVJA010003629.1:32911-93446 GCA_004027025.1 Myocastor coypus
TTTTTTTTTTTTTTTTTTTTTTTTTTTTTTTTTTTTTTTTTTTTTTTTTTTTTTTTTTTTTTTTTTTTTTTTTTTTTTTTTTTTTTTTTTTTTGTCTTTTTGAGACAGGGTCTCGCTATGCAGTTGAGGCTGGTCCTGAGCTCACTTTTGTAGCTCAGGCTGGTCTCGAACTCGCACCAATCCTCCTGCCTCAGCCTCCCGAGTGCTAGGATTACAGGCGTGCGCCACCACGCCCGGCTTTAATCTTTCTTTGAGTGTTGCACTCATGGGCGCTTTCTGTGAGCTGCTCGTATAGGGTGGTGGTGGATTCGCTGAGGGCCATGGAGTGCTGGGGAAGATCACAGCCAGGTGCGATGGGCTTTCCGTCTTGGAAATGAAATCTAGCTTTACTTTTTTTCCAGGCCAGGAAACTAGCGCCTCCGCTAGAACTCTTCTATCTTAACTTTCTTCTGTATACATATATATTTTTTTCTTTTTAAAGTTTGTATTATTAGAAGAAAATACCATACCATGTCTTATAAGTAGATTGTAAGTCAAAGATACAGTATAAATCATAAAACAAAAAGTATAATTAAATAATATTCAGAAAATTAATTATTAAATAATTAAAATTAAATTAAATATTTCAAAACAGTATTCCACAATTCAAATCAAATTGTGAGATTAACTTAGAGGCCAGAATGTTGTGCATCATATGTGTGAGTTTGTAATCAGTTCAGAGTGCTTGCTTAGTATACTTCAAATAGGTTAATATATACAAAGATATCAACTAAGAAAAAGTTTCATGGTAGTAAAGAATTACTAAGAATAAAATATTAACATAAATACTGGAATGGAAAATATATGACCAGAATTTCTAACAGTTTGGGGATAGGATATCACTCCAAGTTCTAGTATGTCGTGGACATGGACAGTGTCCATAACACTTATTGGTGGTCAGGTGTCACTTGAGGGACTGAGCTACTGCTATTTCCTTGATATCCACCTAGTAGAATGAGACAGAATTATGATCCATAGGGTGCAGGAGAAGTCCATTTGTAGAATATGCTGATGGACATATTCTGCTGCTGTATACAAAATAATAGTTGAAAGACTGCTTTGTATATCTTTTTCTCCTGTGATTAATTGTTTGCAATATTTGGTAGATTCTTTCCATCCTCATTCATGGAATTGTGCTCATTTTGATCCCTCTCTAGAATATGTTTTAGTAAATTGTGCAGGGTTGGCTTTTTCATCATGAAATTCTTTAGTTGTTCTTTGTCCTGGAACTATGTCACTTCTCCATTGAACTTGAAAGAGAGTTTTGCAGGGTGTATCAGTCTGGGTTGGAATTTGTTTTCTTGCAAGACTTGTAGTACTTTGCTTCCTGCTCTTCTTGACTTGATGGTTTGTAAAGATAAACCTGCCATCATTCTGATGGGTTTTCCTTTAAATGTGATCTGTTTCTTGTCTCTAGTGGCTTCTAGTATACTGTTTCTGTGCTGAATTTCTGGAATCTTGATTGTTATATGTTTGGGTGTGGTTTTAATTGGGTTGATGTTATTTGGAGTTCTATATGCTTCAGTTACTGAATGTCAAATGGTCTTCCTGTATGTGGGAAGTTTTCTGCTATTTTCTGCCCATATTCTTTTTATATCCTTTGTATTGGATCCTTCTTTCTCATTGATGACTATTAGTCTTACACTGTTAATCCTTGCATCATCTTGCACATGTTGAATTATTTTTTCTTGCATCCTAGTTGTTATTAAGAGGTATTTTCTTACCTTTTCATTAGCTGCAATGGTGTCTTTAAGGTCTAAAAGTCTATTTTCACTTTCACTGAAACAGTTTTGCCAGCTTATGATTGAGGTTTTAAGTTCCTGTATAGCACTTTGAATCTGCTTCATACATTCTATTCTTTTCCTATATTCACCATTCAAAGACTCCATCCTTTTTCTAATCTCTATTTTTTTCTTTAGAAGCACTTAGTACTTCTTTTATTGTAGGTATTATTTCTTTTTTTACTTCAGAAATTATTTTTGACCTGATTACCTCCATACCTTTCTGAAGTTGTTTCTTTACTTCAGATGCTAATATTTCAGAGATTTCAGGTGTGTGATTTACAATTTCTTCTATGCTATTGTCTCCTGTATTTGTTCATGGTGGGCTTGGGGCCTGAAAGCACATTTTGCTACTTCTCTTTGTCATTTTATATAGCCCTGCCTTCTGACCTTTGGTGTAGAACTTTGGTAGAGTTCTTACCTTAGCACCAGATCTGGTTCTTCCAAATTCCAACTTGTCCAGGAGGGTGTGGCTTGGGTCTGGCTGCTGTGCTCCACTTCTTCCTACTGTAGCCCTTGGAAGTGAACTTGCTGTGCCCCTCTGGCAAGATGTTCTTCTCCTGGATCACCTGGGTGGGTCTTGTCTCTAGTCTCTCTGCAATTTTCCATACTGGGCCTGTCTGATGGATGAAGTTCCACCCACATACCGGGCTTCGTTGCTGGGTTGAATGAGTTTCTGGTGGGCTGAGGGTGGTCTACCTCACATGCTGGGCCTGGTTGCTGGATGAAATCCCAAAAAGCATTATTAACCCACATCTACAGAGAAGAGAATCCCAAAGAAGACTTAATTCTCAGCAAGTAATTAGCTGATACCTAGATCATGTGCATCTGAGAAGGAAGAACGACAGGACATGGGGATATAATGACTCAGGAAGTCAAGAATGATGCTCCTCCTACACACTGGTGGATTGTGAGTGCAGAGGGAGAGATCAGCTTTGAAGAGTTGTTAGGAAGCTATAAAGGAATGTGTTGTTTGGATGACATTTATTCTATAAAATATGAAATGCTCAGGGGAAGAAAACCAATAGACATTTGGAAATATGAGAGTTGAGTCATCTTATGGTTTTTATCTAAAATGGCCCCAAAAGCCTCAAGTATTTGGAAAGTGATCAGAAATGGGAACTTTATAGCTTGGTCACTATTAGGAAGTGGGGTGTGCTTGGCTTGGGAGGGTCCCAGGGACTGTCTGGGAAGGTTACATTTCTCTTCTGGGCTCTGCCTTCTCTCTATTTCCTGCATACCACAAGGTGAGCACCTTATCTCTGCTTTGTTCCTCTAGTTTGGAGCCACCTGACTATGGGCTGAAGCCTCTACTAATTCTGAGCTAAAATAAACCTTTACCCTTTTAAGTTGTGTGTGTCAGGTGCTTTGTTTCAGCAACCAGGAAAGCGAGTGAGACAGGCCCTTACTTTCATCTTAGGTCATGCTCTTTCAGGGCTGAGACTGTCCTCACATGCCCACACGCCTGGCTGAAATACTAGGTGGGGGTATGTGAATCTAAAGACCAAGTTTATTTATTTATTTATTTATTTTTGTTGTTGTTTTTTTTCATACTAATGGGATCATATCATTTGCAGGAAAAAAGATGGATATTGAGTCTATAATATTAAGTGAAAAAAGCAAGACACAGAAAGTTAAATATCACATGGATTCTCTCACTCTCATACATTAAGAATACAACAAAAGAGAGTTTGTAGGAACAAGGAGGCAGAACTTCTGGGGATGGTGAAAGGGTCTAGGAGAAGGAAGGATGTGGGGATCAGGAATGACCAAGAAATGACAATATTTGTACTTATTCCTCAAGATGCGTGTAACGTGAATAAACATACACACAAAAAGAAATGTGTAAAAAGAACACTGACAGGGATATCATAGAACAGTCACTGCTAGAACTGGTAAAAGGCTTTCTCAGCTTTGGACAGGAAGGCATCTTTGTACACAATTCATTCCCAATCCAGAAACATAAACTGTCACCAACTTTATGCCTAGTACAAGGCATGGGATGAGAACTGTTTCTAAAATGAGATTGTACCTGTCTATGGTGGAGAGATGAGGGAGGGGATCTCAGTCCTAGAGCAGGCACACTCCCTCTAAGGGTGCAAGGTCAGGCAGCGTCACTGATCAAAATGTTCTCATTTCGGGAGTGAGGGGCTGCCATTGCACCTGCCATTAACTAAAGCAGCCAGTGCAAGGTGGCAGGGAAACAGCTGCCTTCCTGTCCTCTAGGGCTGTGTGGGACATAACCAAGGATCTAGATGACTTAATCCAGCTTTTAAAAAGGTGTTTTACAGTGAGCAATTATGGCACAGTTAAGGAATTAATCACTAATGAGTTATTAATTCGGTCCACTGTTGTACAGTTAACAAGCTGAGGCCACATGATTAGCACCAGCCCCCAATTAAGGGGACATCACTGGTATACCAAGGCCTACCAAGGGTGCTGTGCTCAGGCCTTGCTGAGCAGGCCCTGGCCTCCTCAGGGGAGTTTGAACCCAGAGGAGATGCAGCGACTTGAATTCCACATCATTGCCCCTTAAAGTCTTTCCTGTCCTGCTGCAGGCCTGGATCCCATTTTTGAGTTAAGAATCTGAATAAGACTGCTTGGAGCAGGCGAACCAGGCTTAAGTGGGCTTGGGAGCCGGGCACCACTCCTACCCTCGATTCGCCTGATGCTACATGATCTGGAAGAGGGTAGGGACCAGGCAGAAATTCTCCCCCAACTCTAAAAGTGTCTGTAACAAAAGGATGGAGAGCGGCTCAGAGCCGCTGCCACCTCAGGCGTAAGCTGGCCCTTCCCAAGGGGCCTCTTCCAGTCCGCCAAACTTCGCTGGCCGCTCGGATAGGAGCTTCGATCTGTAGGGCAGGACTCAGTTCCGAGAGCTGGGACCAGCCTGGGGCCACGGCGCTGAATCCAGAGCCCGGAGTGGGGGCTCTGAAGACCTGTGCTGGCTGGAGGAGAAACTGAGCAGCGAGCAATCCCCGCAGAAGCGAGAGCTGGCGCTTTGGAGACCACCAGGGAAAAGGAGAAAGGCGGAAATCACCGCTCCAGTCTGCACTCCTTGGTGGCTCGCAGGACTGTGCTTCTTCTGACTCCGCCCTCCTCCTGGAGCCGCTCAATTCGACGCGTCTTTCCTGCCCCGCCCCGCCCCCCCACCCCCCCTTGGGAGCTGGGTCCAGTCTCTTGGGGTGGAGCCTCAGAGGAACAGTTGAGCAGACTCACCTGTTTTCCTCTGGCTGCTGGCTAGTCGTTGTCATCCTGGAGTGAGGAAGTCACCTAGCCCTTTCTCCTAGGTTGTCTGAAGCTTCGTGGCCACAAGACTACTTTGATCTAGATCCCTGCGCTTGGAATTGCACAGGACCTTTTCCTGAACTCTATAAGACTATTCCCAGCAGGTTCTTGCTTCCCTTTGGTTGATATTTGACATCACCTGAGTCAAATCTGCTAGTCTTTACGAAAGCGTCAAGAACTAGTGGACGTGATTCTTGGGACTCATGTAAGCTTGTCTGAGAAGGCTTTCCTTCCAGCTCACTGAAAGCTGTGTAGCTGCCCCACATCAGAGCTAGCAATCTAGCTGGGGGAGACCTCGTCCTACTTAGGGGTCAGAGCCGCATGAACACACGTTTTGTGGCCCTGAGCCTGAGCAGGGTCAGCGCCTGTTTCAGAGCTGTCGGCTCCTTCTTCGCCAGCCACTCTCCTCACAGCCACAGCTGGAATCCACAGAATCCCACCCTGACATCTCCCTCCCCACCAACTCCCCTGTTTCTAGGGCCAGTTCTCCAATCCTTAGAGCTGCAGGACTGGACAGGGATGGGTGAATCTAAGTCTTCCTAGAAAAATACTCACAGGCAGCATTCATACCTCCAATTCCAGTTCCCAGTAGGGCCTGAGGGGCTTTCCTTACAAATCAAGATTAGGAGAACTGAGGGCTTTGCAGTTCTGGTTTTCTGTACATCTTTCTGTATGCACTTTTCTTACCACTTCGTCCTCCTCTTTAATATTATCTGCGGATTCATGGTCTTCTAAACCATATGTCTATGCAAAAACAGCCTCATTTGGATTTCAAGACAAGTCCTTGGAAAATGGTCATAAAATACTAAAACGACTGATCTTTGAAGGCTCACTAATGCAAACGCTCTTCTAAGGGGTTCACACTTGCTCAGTTAAGCCTCACAACAGCCCTACTAGGAAGATATAATTGGTCTCATTTTATAAACTAGGAAACTAAGGCTGAGAGAGCTTGCCTTGGTTTACACTGTAAGTGTGGGAGCTGGAATAACCAGAAGCACCAGCCAGTTCATGCTCACAGTGCATGTTCAGGAAATGTTGCTAAGAAAAGAAAGGATTAGCAGAGACCAGACAGGATGGATGGTTATGGAAATGATTTGGGAAATGAGCAAGTTGCTGATGGTGGCGTAGGGAAGGTCACAGGAGCCTAGGACTGTGCTACGGGGGAGAAGGGCTGAGCATGTGTGCTTGCCTGGGGCAGTGCATTTAGGAGTTGCCAGAGACATGATCCCTCTTAAAAGGAGGACATTGAAGATGAAATAAAAGGCAGAAGGTAGACCAAAGTAGGAGAAATTTGCATATATCTTCACCCTATGTTTGTTTTTCTTTTCTTGCTGAGGTTTGGGATCACTTGGGCCAATGGAAGTTTCCTCACGGAGACAGTCTTGTGAGGGAAAATGCAGATATTACAGTGTACCTCTTAGGACAAATAACTTGTTCAATAAATCCTCACTGGCCACCTACTCTCTGCAGGGCAGCCAGCCTTCGCTTCATGGTAGTCTCTTAGGACCCAAAGGACAAGGACTAGATTTGTGATGACAGTCCTACTGCTCCCAGCCCCAGGATAATCATCCATTTCCCAAATAAGTTTCAGGAGCTGGGGACATTGCTAAGATTCCAAGATTATGTGCATTGCTTTTTGTCAACTATTCACATAAAACTTTAGGTGATCTTATTCCATCCCTCTCACTTGCATCAGGCATGATCTATTCAGGAAAGGGATCTGGAGAGCATCAGTGTTACGCTAACAGACAGCATTCTGTGTTAAGGCTTTGGCCATGACTCTATGGGGTTCCACACTCTGGGTGGGGCAGAGGGGCTGGTGCTCAGATTCAGGGTCAAGGGCAGATACAGTGATGTTCAGGCACAAATGCTGGACTTGCTAGACCTCTAGGGTGTCTGAAAGCCACCTAAGACCCTCAGATTTCTTTTGTACACCAACTCTTCACTCTCCACCTGCACCTGGCAACTGCGGATACTGAGCGCTGGGCAACTTGAGGCTGGGTGTGGAGCCTTAGGACCCTGGAGTGCCACAGGTAACAGATGCACGGTTACCAGACCTCCAGATGGGAAGGTGGGGTGCGAGTTGGGAAACATGGAGAAGTTTAGGGTCCAGAAAGGGTCTTCCCTCTTCAGTCCTCAGAGAACTAAGGTCACCAAGTCTAACTAAGACCAGTGACCAACTTGGGCACAGACAGACTGCAAAGAGGGGAGCTGAGTCTTCAAGAACCTTAGGATGTTCAGGCGCTTGGATGTTCATACACACGCTAGGGAATGTTGGGACTGCGACCCAGAAATGGGACTGTGCTCCGCTGCACTAAAGTGTGCCCAGGATTTGCAGCACGAGGAACTTTTGAGCTTTTCTTAATTCTTATTCACTCTGTCCACCCCCGCGCCCCCATACTCCCACTTTTACTTCTGCAAAACAGCCTTGAGAGCGCTTAGCCACAGTCAAATCCAAACAAACAAATATTTAATTCTTCTTCCAAATACTTTGAAACTACTCAGACAGTTTCTTAAACTCTATTTTTCTGATTTCCCTTCCACGGAGAATGCTAAGGTCTGAAGCTCGGGCCCCCTTGGGTCTGGAGACGCTGGTGCCCACCGAAACAGAGAATATAACCCTTCGCTTGGGGTCGGTGGTGGTGACCTGGGGTCCGTGGTGGTGACCTGGGGTCCTCCGCAGACCTGACGCTTTGTGTCGGGTGCAACCTAGTCCTGCCGAGCAGGTGGGGGCGGAGAGCGGCCGAGGGAGAGAGGTGCGGCCCGGTGCGCTGGGGTTGTCACACTCTCTGCAGCTCCCCGGGGCCCTAGAGGGCCTGCCACGGCTTTCCGATGGCCTGGATGTGCTCCTTGGCTTTCAGGCGCAGTGCCGCGATGCTGCTGTTGCGCGGGTCCGCCTCGTCCAGCGGGAACTTGTCCCCGAAGCCTGGGCCACACGGGTAGGCGGGCGGCGGCGGCCCGAGCGGCTGCAGGCCGGGGCCGAGCGGCGGGGAGTTCAGGAAGGGCGGCGGCGGCGGCGGCGTATAGCTGGCGGGCAGGCTCTGCGCCGGCGGCCCGAAGCCCGGCAGGCTCTGCAGCGCGGTAGCGCCCCCGCCGGGCAGCGGCGGCCCGAGCCAGGACTCCAGCGGCAGGGCGCCCCCCGCAGGCCCGCCGCCACCTCCCGGGCCCGCCCCGAGGGGCGCTAAGGCTGCGGAGGGCGGGGAGCGGCTGAAGGAGAGGAGGGGCGAGTCCTGCAGCTTCATGGATGACACCTCCAGCTTTTCCTGGCGCCGCCACTTGGCCCGGCGGTTCTGGAACCACACCTGCGGGAAAGCACAGCAGCTGTCGGGTCCCTGCGCGCGGTAGCCGGGCCAGCTGGACTCCGCGCGTAACCGTGAAACGCAACCGCGCCACACGTCCCTTCCCTAACTCCCTCCAGCTCCCCTTGGCGCGGTGTGTCCTCCATCCTATTTCTTTTCTTATCCATTTCCTCCTGGCTAGCTAGACCTAGTCGCTTTGTCCCTCCCTCTCCGGTTTCTCTCACCCTAGGTCGCTGTTACGCTTTTCTACCTCCTGACAGGAGCAATCGCTTAGGAAAAAGTGAATTTAGCTCTGCAATCAGACCATAGGACCTTGAAACGAACGACCGGTTCGTTAGTAGCCCCTCCTGACTCTTCAGCCCTAGTCCTTCCTCCGTGGCGCGGGTTTCCACCTATGTGTGTGTTTTCTACCCTTTTTCCTCTGTCATAGACATATGTATAAAGATCAGCAACATTGCACATTACAATACAGCTATTTCCAGGGATTATTGGTTATAATAGCTAGATGAAAATACATGGGCTTATTTTACTATATGCATATTTCAATTGCTGATTTAATACTTTGTTTATCGTATTTAATTGATATCTGCTTAGTATTTATGATATTGCCAGTAAGTTACTTTCAAAGACTACCATCCTTAAGGGTTGTTATACTTATTGGACTCTGTGGAGTTAGTTTTGACATTATCCTCAGTTCAGTGAGAACAGGGGATTTTTCTTCTTCACGTAGAGTCCTTGCCAAGACTTTACTGGTGCCTTCCACTGCATCTTCCACTACTGATTTGATAAAACTGCCAGAAGGGAGTAAGAAATGTTTCACCACCATGTTCCACTGTCACAAACAGGACAGAAGGAATTGGCTTAGATTATTTGAGAATATGAAAGCATTTTGGCAAATCTGGTGGCTTGCATGTTACATATATAAAAGGACAGGGTGGGGATATTTGTAATCCAAGGAGGGAAAAATTAGTTTTGTGTCAGTAAGGGGAGGGGCGGTAACTGTGTAGGGTAAGTGGGAAAACAGTAACCCAGCACCAGAGCGGAGCAACACAAGCATGTATGAGACTCCCATTTGGGAGGAAAATGAACAAAAATTCTTGCCCCTTTCCCACAAAAAAGTTTATCTGTATAACCAAGACCCCACAAGGCCCCAAGCCACCAGAACAGACTTAGGTGATGGTGGTGGTAGAAAAGGAAGAAAAAGGGAAGGGTGCCTTGGGTGCGGGCTCCCATCGCCCGGGCGTTTCTGCCTTTCCCTCTGGTCTCCAGCAACCTCTGCTCAAGCCCTCAGATCCTGTGTCCAAGGTCTCAGGGCTGAAGCTGGAGACAGTTGGCTGCTGGACCACAGTCCTGCTGCCCTGGTGGAGGACGCCCCACCAGGTCCCCCTGCAGCATGACACTTGGGTGCTAAGCACGAGGGCATGCGGAGCACCTCTCTGTCCCTGTGATTGCTGAGCAGTCAGTCACAGGCACTGTTTTGTAGAATTTCACAATTTAGAGGTACAGGCAAAGTCTTGAGCAAATAAAGAGGCTGAAGGAAGCTGGGTCCAAGGAGGAAACGGGCCTGCATCCTCCAGAGCCTTGCAAGTTTTTGCCTGGCCTTTTCCTTATCTTTCTCTTGTATTGTCCCCTCTTTCTCACTTTCCTCCTTCCCTAGAAAGCAGGTGCTAACGCTTTCCCCCCTTCGATGAAGTCATTTGTCGCTTTACTGCTTTGAATTTGGAGAAATCAACTGTCTTTGCTAATTAGTCTCAAGTCACATCAAGGAGCTATTTTTTTTTTTTTTAAACCATCACTTTCAACCCTTAACCTAGGCAGCAGAGATAAAAGACAGGAGCTTGCCCCACTTTCCTTTAAGTCACAGCTAAATGTCCCCAAAACACCTGAGTATCCTAACTTCCTGGAAACCTAATTTATTACACACACACACACACACACACACACACACACACACACACACACACCCCATCTGAGTTCCACTGCCTTTCAGATGCACTGCAATGTGTTCCCACTGTCTCCTTTCAGTCCCCTGCAAACTCTTCCAATTTGGAAATCCTCCCAGATTTTTTCACAGATGACTAGCAAATATTTAAGGCTTTCAAATATTTTAATGGTCAGGGATTAAAGATAATTCAGCTTTAATTAAAGTGAAAACTCCTTTACAATAAAAAGAAAAGGCCTCTGCACCGCGAAATTTGGTTGGATGGGAACCAGGGAAAGAAAAGTTAGTTTCTTAAATAAATCCATGAAGAGTTTCAAGTGCCAGGGACCAAGACCCTGGCCTTAGACTGGGCTTTCTTTTTCAGCGGTGTGCCTAAATTTCCTTTCTGCTCAGCACACCCTTCAAGGACTATAAACTCGACCAGACTCTCTGCAGGGTGCTGAGTGGGGTAAGTCTGTGACGCTTTAAGGGAAAGATCTGTGGGGCTCCTCTGGGGTTGCACTTGCCCCTACCCAGGTAGGACCTTAGGAGATTCAAGGACGCCCGCGGATTCAGAGGGGCGCTTCCTGATTGTTAGGCCTCAGGCACACTCACGCTCCCTTCCTTCCAGCCTGGCGCTTTTACCTGCACCCGGACTTCGGGTAGGTTGACTTTGCCGGCCAGCTCCTCGCGGCTGTACACGTCGGGATAGTGGGACTTCTCGAACGCGCGCTCTAGCTCGTGCAGCTGGTACGTGGTGAAAGTCGTGCGGTTCCTCCGGTGTTTCTTCTTGGGCTGCTCCTCCTCCGATAGCTTAGCGTCGCCCGGAGCTGGCCCGACAGAGAGTCCTGGGCTCGGACGTGCCTCTCCGGGATCCTTGGGGCAATAGGGGTGAGAGGCTGGGGCGACAAGGCCCCACAGGGTCAGATCTGGGCCCGCTCTGTCACCCTACAGTCCCAGGCGGCTCACAGTTGGCCTTGGAGGTTCAGGACTGGAAGCCGCAAGGTGGCCCCGTCTCGTACCTAATTTGGAGCTCTCCCCATAGACGGTGTCCCCAAAACCTGTGCCCGGTTGCCTTAGTAAAAAGTGAAGGAGCGGAGCGCAACACTTGCAGGACACCCCACTCACCTTCGTACTCCGGGACCGGCCCTGGCGCTGGCGCTGGAGGGGGCGAGGTCTCGTCGCTTTCCCCGGGGGCCTTGGGGCAGGCGGGCCGCGCGCCCAGCCTTCTGTCTCTTTCCTTCGCACCCCTGGCGCCCCGCTCCCCTGGGAAGGTGCCGAGGATCCCGTCGTCCTTGGTAAACCCGAGGATGGCCTCGATGCTGTGCAGCCGCGAGCTGCTCCCCCCCGGACTGCGGAGCAAGTGGCCGGAGAGGGAGAAGCTCCCCTCAGCCATGGCGGGCGCACAGCCCGGCAGGTGCATGGGGAGCGTCAGCAGGTGGGCGGGAGCTTTGAGCTACCGGAGGCTCGAACCCGTTCTTCCCAAGTACACGTCAAGGTAGTCGAACTTCTCAAAAAGACACAACCACGGGTTCTACCCAGGGTCAAGCTCCGCAACAACCTTGCCAGGCTCTGGGCGCTGGAGGTGGACGTGCGCTCGGCTCACGCGGCTCTGTCCCTACTGGAGGTGTAAATTCCGCGGAGCAGCTGCTATGCTGGGCCCTCGGGTGCGGGACTCCTCCTCGCTCAACCCGGACCCTTCCCCTTTTGTAGGCTCCTCCCTAAGCAGAGGGGCGGGTCTGCCTCCTGCCCAGCCTCGGGGTCCTAGTCTAGCCACCCCGAGGCTAGCACTGGGGGCATCCTGCGTCCCACCTCTAGATCCGTTTTAAACCCACCTTCAGCTCACATCTCCCTCTGGCTCACCTCTGCTTGCCCCGCGCCCCTTGGAAGGGTGGTGGAGACCCAGCCAGGCTCCCCAGATTCCCAGCTGGAAGCCAGCCACGCTCCTCCCAGTTTGGACTTCCCCCTATCTTCTCCTCTTTCTCACCCCAAGGGCACTCTTCTCTGTTCTCCCCGTCCAGAACTCTAGACTGCGGATTTATTTTTATCTGTCTAAATCTGTTTTAACTTCCCCCTGTACCCTCGGACTTGTGCGCAGGCAGCCGCCTTCAGTCCAGCGCGACCCTCAGGAGGCGGTGGGGCCATCTGTGCCTTCGGGAATAAGTGACCTCAAGGGCTGGGGCTCCGATGCGCTGCGGGGCCCAGGCCCTGCCTCCCTCGACTGTCCCGCTGGAAGCACAGGGTCCCTCACTGAGTGGAAGACGTCTCCTGCCCCCTCCCCTAACACTTCCCTAGACCTAGGAGATGACCCAAAGCTGACGGGGAGACCTTCTCACGGCCGGAGGCCTCACACTTCCCCCTGTTTACAACATAATCCGCTTGCTTTTCTCCCCCCGCCCCCCAAAGAGGAGAGAAGCCTTGAGGCTACAGTGACCCAGAGGACTCAAAGGCTGAGCAGAAAGATGATTTGCGAGGGCAAGCGCGTTTTTTTCACATCCCGTGGTGCTGATGGACCGTGGCACTGTGACCATGGCACCCCTCAAGTCCGAGGCCAAAATCCTATCTGAAGAAGAGCACCCAGCCTCCTGTGAATTGTGAGCTGGGAATGTAAATTAAAATGCTTTCTTTTGGTAGACGCAGGATCTCTACACAAGTGGCCCCTTCATTATCCCCACTTTTTGTTTCTTGCAGTCTACATCCAATCTAAGGTCACCCCAACCCTTCTGTCTGCTCAGCGTTTTCCTGGGAGATGTCGTGGGCAGTGCACAAGAAAGGAAAGACCAGTGATTTGCTCTTGAGGAGTTGCACGTCCAGTCCCTGAGGCAAGGGGGAAACACAGCTCCTCCGATGTGGGACTATAAGGGGCAGTTCATTACATTAGTAGCCTTTTTAAAGAAAACTATTAAAAGGTAAACTTTGTGCAGGGGATTGAGATTGAATTACTCAGGTCAAAATATTCAACTTGAAGCAAAAACTACGCTAATGCAAATTAACCACACTGTACAGTTTTCAGAATGCTTTAAAATGTCATCTTGCTCTCACAATTTTGTGAGGTAAATAGGTATCTGTTCATTCCCATTTACTAGAAGAAAAAACTGAGGCTCAAAATACAACCATTAGGAAGTAGAAGAGCAAGGACCAGAACACAGATGAGCTGCCCTGGTCCAGTGCATTTTGGTTCAGTAGTAATTGCTGTTGTAGAGTGTGATATTTGTGGAAAGAATCAGAGCGCATGGTACGTGGTAGCCTGCAGGTCCTCGAAATTCTTTCCTGAGGGACCCCTGTGTTCTGCGTCTAAGAGGTGGTTGCAGAACAGCTCTACCTTGAAGAGACCCTAGAGAATGGCTGCTGGGAATGCTGTCTGAGTAGGCTTGCAAATCCTGCACAATCTCCCTCAAAAACCAGATGAAACCTGCCTTTTCTGGGCTGCTCAGTGCGCTGTCCAGGGCCCTGCAGCTGCACATGGCTTGAGGGGGGGGGGGCTTGGGAAGACTTTAGTGCCAGTCGCATGGACCAGGTGGTTAAAAGAGCTGAGGTGACCAGAGGCAGCTGGAGGGATAATTAGTTGCTATTTGTTGTTTCCTCTCTGAGGACCTTTTTATGTAAACTTCCCCAATATTAAACTGATCTCTGTAATCATCAGTAGAAAAAGATCTGCAGCGTTTTCTTAAGCTCTTACTCATACAGTGCTAAGGAGTTTATGGCCCTGTTTGCAAAGTTAATTCCCCTGGAACTGCCTAGCTTGCTCCCTAACAGGTCCAGGTGAGGTGAACTTTTATTTACTGTTTATTTCAGGGTCTCGGGAGAAAAGCAGAAAAGACGCCCAACAGCTAGTGAGGGCCAGCCAGGCAGAGAACAGGGGGAGCTTTTGTGCAGGACATAAAGAGCCAGTCAATACCATTGTAGGCACGGTGGAGGGTACTCCAAGCAATCAGCCGGGGGTCATTGTTAGGGACTAATCTACATGTGTATTTCCCAAGAACTCGATTAGGGAAGATGAATGGAGTGGGCCATGTCCCTAATTCTTCCAGCTCCAAGCTGCATTTTTCCAGCAGTTATGCCAATTGATAATCAGCCCTGCTTCAGCAAAGTAGGGAGCCTGGCTTCTGAACTCCACCTATGTTTAATTCATTAATTCATTAGATGGATCAAAGAGAACGCCCTCCTTCTAGCACCCCCTCCCCCAGCTAAACTTCACCACAGACGGAGCCCCATTAAACTTGGCATAGTTAGAGATACACGTTTCTAGAAGCGCAGAAGTACTATGGAGTGGCTTTGTTCGCTTGGATAGAGACAAGATGCCCAATTTCTGAAAGTATTGTAGAGGTGCTGTTTACTTCACTACATTTTTAGGAGAAATGGACATGCGTAGAACAGTCAGGGGAGAAGGGAGCTACCAATGAATCAATGCCAATTGGCCACAGTCTCTAGTTGTGTTATCTCTTAGCAGTTTTATGTCTGGGTAAAAAATATCTACTGAGGGCCTCTGGGATATCACCTCACAGATGTGGGAAACAACTTGATTGTCTGTGTAAAGCTTATCCCTTTAGTAGATGGGCTTTAATCTAGGAACATCCCTTCTTGTGTCGTGTCACACTCAAGAACCACCTCCTTCTACTACTATCTGATACATGCTCAGGGAAGACAGCTTCAGTTTAGTTTTAGCTAAAGCAAAACACAATTCATACCATCTATCTATGGCTATATATCTTGATTCATATATATATATGTATATATATATGTATATATATATATATATATACACTAAAATTTAATAGGTTCAACTGAGCTAAGTGTATGATGAGAGCTATAATTTATTGAATACTAGCAGTTGCATGCCATCCCTTTTGAGTTCCTTATATGTATTTTCTAATTTAGTCCTAACAATAACCCTATGAAGTAAACATTATTATTACCCACTTGCCTGAAGAAGAAACAGAGACACAAGCAGGGTAGGTCATTTGTCTAAGGTCACACACCTGATTTCAGTTGGTGCTGGGACTTGAGCCTAGAGGATTAACTGAGCTCTGAATTGATCCAGCCACCATTATACTCCCCTCCCCCAATCTGGTATGTGTACACACACGTGCCTGTTAATTTTCCATTGGCTATAATTGAACCAGCAGGTAAAGAAAGAAAATTTGAGACTCGAGGAATATGGGAATCATATAGTTCAGTGTAATGTGGTAGTAAGGGAGTAATGAATAGTCTATAATTTATTGTCAGTTGAAATGATGACAAAGCTGGAAAGTATCAAGTTAAGGATAACTTTACAACTCTCCAAGAGCATCTTAGGAAGTTTAGAGAATTCACTCTGTGCCTAGAGTTCCAAATCACTTCCACTGTCTCATGAGCATATATATTAAGCATCTAAATTATAGTTTAAATTTTTTCTTCTGGAGCTATGAATTTAGTATCCCTTGCTTGAACTACATACATGAAACAAGAAATGTCACTGGATCTTGTTTCCTGCTTTTAAGATATTTGTGTATGAAGGTAATGAGCCATTCTGGGGAAGTAGGTCCAAATACACATCTTACACACATAGTCCTGAAGTTACTTTAATATAGTAGGTTTAGTGAGCCTGCATTTTGACTGCAACTTGTCACAGGAAGTCTTTTTTAACTTGTGCATCATGTTGTCCCTTGAAGTTTCAGGTTTTGAAGCACTTCAGATTTTAGAGTTTTGGGTTAAGGATGCTGAATTTGTATTGTTTACTCTATGTCATGAACACAAAATGAACAAGTTTTGGAGCAATAGTTCCAAAAAATTCAGTAGTTAAGTTCTCTCTTTAAAACTGACAAATTGTGTGCAGAGATCAATGCACACTTCTTTATCTTTCTCCGGAAGACTTTCCAAACTCAGGAAATGGTTTTGTGCTTGAATCACCACAGAAGACACATAAAAAATATGTTTAGGGATACTTATCAAAAACTCTATTTTTCACACATAGGCAACTAATAATAAATATTCTTGGCTGCTTTCAGAAACATATGGCACAGATGGTAAACAAAATTCTCATACTCTGGTTACTATTCAACATGACAATCAGAATATTCTGTAGTATTGTTTTCCTCTTGTATTTTCTTTTTCACTTTTTATTTGTTTGTTTGTTTATTTATTTATTTATTTATTTATTTATTTATTTTTATGGCCGGCTCAGCCTGCCCTGAAGGCAGGGCTGGTGCAGCATGTGGTGCCAGGGATCGAAATGCAGTCCCTGCAGCTGCCTAAGCTTTCGTAAGCAGGCGCTTTAGACCACTGAGCCATCCTGCTGGGCCCTGTATTTTCAATCTAAGCTGAATTACATGTTGGTGTAAAGATATTGTAGTGAAAAACCTCATCACTAATTACATCACAGATACCATCAATTAATGAAGAGAAGGGCCTCATAGAGGCATTTCTGATTCAGTTCAGAGTACTGTCCAGTGGGCACAATTCATCTAATTGCAGATGGAAAGAAAAGCTATTGGGGACTGTTATGTATCCTGGTAGAATGCTCTGCTTCAAAAATGTCCATTTCTGTGAGAACAGGGACCACAGCTCTTTGCAGACCATCCAGAAAGGTTCAAGAAGCCCACTTTTTTTGGTAGTTCCCATGGTTTTCCAGTCCTGATATTTTTGGAAATAGCATCAGCAACAACCCATCAGGGGATTCTATGTTGCAGACTTAGAATGGAAGGCTTGGTGATTATCTTGTGCTCTTCTCTCCTGTCTAGCTGCTAACTTTGTTTTGTAGGAATAGAGATGTGGATGCAGAGAAATCAAGTGATTTTTCAGGATGAGACAGATGGTATGGTCAGGCTTTGTTGGAATTCTCTAGGAGGCCACTCTGGATTTGCATAACCCACATTCCCTCCCTGATTTGAGATGTCACACTCACATGTCCCATGATCTTGGTGAGGACAAGTCTGTGCACGAGTCCCAGAAGAACCTGTCTGTTGTGCAAGCACAATGAAGATATTCCTCACTCTACTTCCTCATCCTTTACCAACACAATTGTTTTGGTCCTGAGTTTACTTTCACAGCTGATGTAAGTCCAAGTAGCCTTTGTGTAATTAAAAACTATTCCTTAGCAACAGGTTTGCAGGGCATTTTGGCAATTGATTAATATTCCTCCCTATCCATTGATGTGTTGGAACCCATTCTGACTGGTTTGTGGGAGTCAAGCCCAGCTCTAGGGTCAACAACTCACATCAATAGCTTGAAATTAGATGCACTAGTAATATTTTCATCACAGAAACTGGTAAACACTAAAATACAGGATCCCCCGCCATTCATGATTTTTTCTAACATTCGTTAGAATATTTTTGCTCCTGTCTTCCTAAAAAAAAGTGAAGAAATCAGGAAGTGTTTATTAATATTATTGTGAAAACTGAAATATATGTATCATCTGTTTGCTAAAAACTGGAAACATATCATGATCTCAGAACATATAATACAGGGAAACTTGGATTTCTGCCAAAGAAATGGGCCTTTTTTGAGTTGTCAGAGAAGCAAAGCTATATTAAGATAATGCCTCTTTACTTGTTTTCTAATTAAACTAATTGAATTCAGAGTGTCTAGGGGGAAGCACTAAAGACATTTATCATCAGGGGATGATGGTCTTGGAGCTCATCAATCCTCTTAGTGCAGTAAGAAGGCAAATCCAAGGAGGCCCATTCGCAGCAGCCTTGACCCAGCCACTGGGGCTGGATCTGCAGTCTCCTGCTTCTTCTTCTGGAAGAGAGTCTTCAGGGAGCCAGAACCACTCAAGCATTTGCCGATTGTCTGCCCCCCAATAGTGGTGGGCTTCTTCATCAAGTAGTTGAATAGGTACAGTTTTACTAGTATCAATTTTGGGAATGAAAAAAATGCCCTGAATGTGGCCACGCTATTGAGTCAGCCACAAACATGAATAGTTCACTGATTAGGACCGTGTCTTTTACTTATGCCTTTGTTTATTTATTCATTTTGGTGGCACCAGGGATTGAACTCAGGACCTTACGCTTGCCAGGCAAGCATTTATTCCACTGAGCTCTCTCTCCGGACCCCTGCTTTTAGCTTAAAGGGTAGGTGCATACATAATTAACATTGTGCCACTTTAGCCCTCTTTAAGTACTGACACTCTGGCATTAAGTATGTTTATACTGTTGCGTAACCACTGGCACTATCTATCTCCAGCACTTATTTATCTTCCCAGTCTTTGAACCATTAAATAATCACTGCTGCTAGTACCTTCCCTAGCTTCCTTCTCTATGAACTTGACTACATTATGTACCTTATATATGGAATCAGAGAATTTGTGGCTTAGTGATAGGCTTATTTCACTTAGCATACTATGTTCTAGGTTTATCTATGTATGTTGTAAAATGCGTCCGAGTTTTAAACTTCCCATCATTCCTTTAAATCACGTTCTGCTTATCTGTTCATTGATGGCCACTTAGGGTGCTACTACCCCTTTCTGCTATTGTGAATAATGCTGCTATGAGCATCGGTGGGCACATACTTGAGTTCCTACTTTCAGTCCTTTCGAGTTTATAACTAGAAGTAGAATTGCTGGCTCATAAGGCAAGTTTATGTTTAATCTTGTTTTTTTTAAGAACCACTATACTAAAAAACAAACAAATGAAGAAAAACCCCACTGTACTGTATTGATTTTCACAGGAACCACACCATTTTATATTCACATCAGCAATTCCTTTCCTCTGTGGTCCCTTAATCTCCTTGAGAAGAAAATTTGGGAAACCACTGAGTTGTAGGATGTTACAGCCCAGGTTCTGTTCTGACCTGAGTTCTCACTGACCTTGAAGGGCTAGGGTCAAAATATTGGCTTTCCTTGTAGCCCTTCTTTTTCTCTAATTTTTGGTCTGTAAACATATTCTTAGTCCTCCAGAAGAAAAGTTTAGTGATATTATTACTCTAAAACATAGGTGCTTGAGCTTAATATCATTGTCTTTCTGAATATCAAACATCTTAGACTTAACTTGGAATTGGTATTTTCCATCAATTATTTATATTCTAATTAATCCCTATACAATGTGATAAAGGCAGTTACACATTTTTACACAGATATTTAGAAATATAAACATGTACCAAATTTTAGCCTGTCCATCCTTTGGCATTTTTCCTATTCTCTTACTCTCATTTAATAGCCTTTTCTGTTTTCTTGTAAACCAACCATTTACTTGAAAGAGAGTATAATAGTAACTGAAATTACATTAGAAGCAGCACACATGTAAAAGACCAGGATGACAGGCATTCCAAGCATAGTTTTAGTGTTACATATTGCTATCATCAGTGTTCAAAACCTTTTAAGGTTTCTTAGGACCCTTGTCTAATTCATCCTGTATATATAAGTGTGTAGTTTTGCTCCTGCTATGTTTCCTCTCTTTTCTGCTTCCAGTCATGTTGCTGTTTAACTCTTAAGTCTTTGATTCCCATTCAGCTGTGTTATGTCTTTCCTTTTTTATTTCTTTTTTTTTTTTTTTTTTGAGTTCTTACACTAGGGATACTATATTATATTTATCCATGTAGGTCTGGTTTATTTCACTTATGAGTATATGTTTAAGGTACATCCATTTATATATGAAGTCTTCTACTTTATCCTTCTTTATAGCTGAGTAATATTTCATTGTATAAAAATTCCACATCTTTTTCAACCATTCTTCATGTGATTGCGTTTTTGGTTGTTTCCAAGATTTGGCTATTACATTTGGGCTGCTACAAACATAGGTACACAGATATCACTATGATATGATGTTTTCAGTTCTTCTGGGAAAACTTCCAGTAGGGGGATAGCTGGATTGGATGGGATTTCCAGCTCTATGGGTGGGTGTATTTCTGGGCTATCTTTTCTCATTATCTATGTAGTTTTGTTTCAGTGATACAATATTTTGATAAATATAGCTTTTTAAAACAGTCCGTAGTTAGTGTTATGCTCTTGCTGTTTTTTTCTTTCTCAAGTGCTTTGGCTATTCAAGTACTTCTGGGGTTCTAGACATTATTAAAGAATTGTTTTCCATTTTGTAAAATATGTTATTGGATACTGTGATTAATGCAAGTGTCTTCATATTAATCACTCCAATCGTAGAATACAAGGCATCTTCTCATATATTTGTGTTTTCTTTAATTTTCTACATCAGAGTTTTGCAGTTTTCAGGATCTTGGTTAAATTTATTCATAAATGTTTTATTTTTCGATAACTTTACAAATGGATTTTACTGATTTCTTTTCCAAAGACTTTATTGTTTTAGTGCACAGGAATGCAACTGATTTTTTCAGCTTTTCAGTTGAGTATGATGTTCACTGCGAACTCATCAGATGTGGTCTCTGTTATGTTCAGGTATGCTGCCTGGATACACAATTTGTTGAGAGTTATGTAAAGAATATTAGAGTGGAAATAAGTGTAATAGGTACTAGAAATACAATGAAAAAGATCATCAACACCAAGAGTTGGGTTTTTAAAAGATAAAATTGATAAGTCTTTCACCATGGTAGTTTCATTGAGAAAAAAATGATTCAAATAAATAAAATTATACATGAAAGAAGAAGCATGTGAGTTGATACCAAAAGAAAAATTACAAAAGATCATGAGAGGGCCTGGCAGGATGGCTCAGTGGTCTAAAGTGCCTGCTTAGGAAAGCTTAGGCGGCAGCAGGGACCGCAGTTCGATCCCTGCCACCACATGCTGTGCCAGCCCTGCCTTCAGGGCAGGCTGAGCCGGCCATAAAAATAAATAAACAAACAAACAAACAAAAGTTCTGAAACAAGAAAAAAAAATAAAAAATTCTTAAAAAAAAAAAAAAGATCACGAGAAAGTACACACCGACAAATTGGATAACCCAAGAATAAATAAATAAATTCATAGAAATATACAACCTACCAAGACTGAATTGAAAAAAAACAAAACAAACAAAACAAACAAACAAAAAACAACAGAAAATCTGAGACCAGAGATAAAATCAATAATAAAAACCTTCTAAGTAAAGACAAGCGCAGGACCGGATGGCTTCACAGTGGAATTTTACCAAACATTTAAAGAAGAATTCATGTCATTGCTTCCAAAAGTCTTTAAAAAACTGAAGATGAGGCAACACTTCTAAACTCATCTTAGCCAGTTAGAATTATGCTCACACTACAGCCAGATAAAAACATTGTAAAGAATGAAATCCAAGGCCAATAACTCTGATGAATATGGATGTAAAAATCCTAAACAAAATACAAGCATACCAGATTCAACAGCCCATGAAAGGATTACTGCCATAATCAACAGAAATTTGATTTGAATATGATGCAGGAATGGCCTAAAATATGCAAATTGATAGGTGTGATCTGCATTTTTTTTTTTTTTTCTTATTTCAGAACCTTTGTTTGTTTATTCACTCATTTTTATGGCCGGCTCAGCCTGCCCTGCGAGCAGGGCTGGCGGAGCATCAGGTGCTGGGGATCAAATCGCGGTCCCTGAAGCCGCCCAAGCTTTCCCAAGCAGGCACTTTAGACCACTGAGCCATCCCGCCAGGCCCCATGCAGCATTAATAGAACAAAAGATAGAATGTGGTAGTCCAAGTAAGTACAATAGAGTAAATGACAAAATTGGACATTCTATTATCCTTCATTTTCTAATTTAGTGCAGCAGTTGTCTGTTTGCTACATTTTGTCCAACTCCAGCCATATGAAAAACAAGTGATTTGTTGGTGTTCTGCTTTTGGCTCTACAGCAAAGAGCAAGCCACAGAATCCCTGTCCTTTTGCTCTTTGCCCCAGTCACTGTGAACATCGTGGTCATCTTAATAGTCTTATCGAGACAGGCACCACTGACAACTTTTTTTTTTTTTTAGTACCAGGGATTCAACTCAGAACCCTGGGCTTGACAGGCAAACTCTTACTGTACTGAGCTCTCTCACTGGCTCCCACACCACTGATAACTTTACGAACACCAACTTGTTTCATTTCCCCAGCACCTCATGAAGTCAGTGTCAGTATAACCCTTCCTTTCTTACACTCCCAGATTCAGTCTGTCTGTGAGCCCCTTTGGTGTTACTCCTTACCACTATGTAGGCCACGATCTGCCTTGCTTGAACAGGGTACTGCATTACCTGTCCGACATGGCTCCTTTCAGCTATTTTTACCTCCTGTGCTGTACTTCCCACTCAGCAGCCAGATAACTGTTCAGTGAGACCATTCCGCTCTCTGCATACAGCCTATACAAACTTACCATACCACAAAGTGTACCATTTATTAAGATTCGCCCCTTTCCTACATCTCAAATATCCCAATTTAATATTAAGGACATCGGGCCCGGTGGAATGGCTCAGTGGTCTAAAGCCCCTGCTTGGGAAAGCTTGGGTGGCTTCAGGAACCGCGGTTCGATCCCCGGGCACCACATGCAGCGCCAGCCCTGCCCTCGGGGCGGGCTGAGCCGGCCAGAAAAATGAGTGAATAAACAAATAAAGGTTCTGAAACAAAGAAATAAGTAAATAAACGAATAAATCTTTAAAAAAAATTAATATTAAGGACATCTCTCCTGTCCTCTTCAACTTGCTCACTGAGCTACAGCCAAACTGCTTTTTTGCTTGTCTTGAAGATTTCCAAGCTCCACTCTATCTCAGGACTTTTGCACTTAGTGGCCTCTCTTTCCTAGAAACGCCCTTCCTTAAATAGTAATAAGATCTTTATTATTTTCTCCACAACACTGACCATTCTTCACATCTTTATTACTTCTTTATTACTTGTTTACTACCTGTTTCTCCTTATTAGGGTCTAGGCAACAAGAAAATGAGGTTAAGTACTGGATCTCCAGTACTCAGAACCTGTGTTGCAAAGAGTTGTGGTTGATTTAAGGAATAACCACAAGGAACTCTATTTTACACATGAGGAAACAAGTAACTTGTTTAATTTACACAGCTATTCATTGGTACAAATGTTCAATTTTTCACACCCTTACACTCAAGTCATCTGTTCTCTGAAATATTAATTATTCCCCATGTGTTTGGAAAATGTCAAACTAGTTCGCTTTCCTTCCTAAACAGCCCACCGAAATCATTTGATCACTTTCAGAGGGCACTGCAGTCCACTCCAGTCCTGTTAGCGTCAGCGCGGCCTGGGCTTCTGGGGCCTTTGATGTGCGTGTTCATTAGCCCGGCGCCTGAAGCGGCCACCATCTTGTCGAGGAGGGCGGGGCGGAGCCGGGGGTGGGGGCGGAGCCGGGGGCGGGACTTCCCGCGCGGCTCTGGCTCCCGCCTTCTGGCGATCTCCCCCTATTGATCTGCTTGTTTACTTCTACAACATACTGAGATTTTATAGACTTTTGTGAGCCTATTTTTACCGTGCATTCTCCTTTTTCCCTTAAGCCCCCAAAGCGCTGATGCTGTACGTCTAACTAATCTAAGTAGTCCAGATGCTTTCAGTAGAGTTGCAGGTGCGCGGGCGCTTAGGTGCCCTCTGCAGGGCTGGATGGTGTCGGTTAATTGATCTTCTACGAAAGGCGACGTGCAGATCGCTCAGGGTTTGTCAGTTGACTTAGGAAAACATCATTTGTGATTATCTTTCCATCGCTCAGAAATTAGACACCACCTGAGAATGATATTTTTCTATGTGGAGTCGAGACAATACAGTTTTCTGTAGTTCTGCTGTAGAGTTGGGTAAACAAGATAGACTGTGGTGCCAGTGATTTGTTCAGTTACTCTTTTGGCTTTTCTTTAGGTTTGAAAAGTTTCCGGAATAACATTTTTTTAAAGCTCAAAAGAAATAATAAAAAATTGAATCTGTATCTGAATTTAATTTGTGTCAAGTGCCTTCTAAATTTTAAATTCTATTGTATTCTTCAAGAATAATTTTTTGTGGGTCTCAGAACTGTTGTTTGCATCGTAGATAAAAATTTAGAAGTGGTTTGACAACTCCACTTCTGGGTATGGGCTTACAAACATTGAAAGCATGGACTCAGATAGATATTTGCACACCCGTGTTATAGTAGCATTATTCACAAGGACCAAAGAGTGGAAGAGAACCAAGTATTCACTGGAAGACAAATGGCTAAGCAGGATGCGGTATGACACCCAACTGAGTGTTATTCAGCTTTAGCGCAGAGACTCTCATATATGCTACTATATGCATAAATCTCAAAGACTTTATGCCAAATGAGATAAACCAGCCCCAAAAAAGACTGGTAGGGAATTTAGAGTGGCACAAAGAGACAGAAAGTAGGAGGGTGTTTGCCAGAGCTTGAGTTGTGAAGAAGTGAGTAGTTATTTACTGTCCCCTGGGGAAGGTGAAAGGGTGATGGAGACGGAGGGTGGTGAAGTTTTCATAACAGTGTGAAGGCACTTAATACCACTAAACTCTATGCTGTAAAGTGCTAACAGTGGTAAATTTTATGTTGTACATATTTTTATAATTAAAAATGATAATAAGAATTCTTCAAAGAGCAAAATGTACCCCTCAAACTGAGAGGCGGAGTTCCACTGCAGTGAACTCTCGATGTTTGTTTGCATTCATCTTTCCTTCTTTTCAAAAATTTATTGTTACTTGAACCATGCTATGATCTTGGAGAAACAACCTCTGTCTCTGTCTCTGTCTCTGTTTGTGTGTCTCTCTCCCTTTCCTTCTCTTTCAGTATGAGAACTTAAATCCTGGCCCTTTGCACTGAGCTTCAACATTCACAGTCTTTTTAAAATTTTAATTTTTAGAAAGAGGGTCTTATTAAATAGCTGAGTCAAGCGCAGAGTGGTTGGATTGTTCATTGAGATGTTTTCATATTTGCTTTTGCCAATTGCGGCTGTTTCCTAACCTCTGGTGGGGCGGTCAGAAAAGCAGCCTAAAACTTCTGTCTTGGGTAAAGGAAAATGACTTGAACCTAGTGGACTGCGCAAAAGTTCCCTGATGGGAAAGCCCCCCAAACAAACAAACAAACAAGCAAGCAAACAAACAAAAAAACAGCTGGCCACTAAAGCTGCCAGGAAAAGCGTGCCCTCTACTCGCGGGGTGAAGAAGCCTCATCGTTACAGGCCTTGCTTAGAGAGATTTCGTCATTACCAGAAATCCACCAAGTTTCTCATTTGGAAGCTGACTTTCCAGAAGTTGGTGAGAGAGTTTGGCTTGGATTTCAAAACCGACTTGAGGTTCCAGAGTGCAGCCACTGGTGCCCTTCAGGAGGGTAGTGATGCCTTGCCTTCAGGAGGGCTTATTTGAAGATACTGATCTGCGTGCCATCCACGCCAAGAGAGTCACCATCATGCCCAAAGACATCCAGCTGGCCAGCCGGATATGGAGAGAGAGAGCTTAAGTGAAGGCAACTTTTACGGTATTTTGTAGTAAATTTTGTAAAATACTTTAGTTTAATTTGTGACTTTTTCAGTAAGAAACTGTAATATGTTGCATTTGTATTTAAGTCATTCCATCTTTCACTCCGGATGAATGCAGAAAGTGACTGTTCATGGACTTCAGTGATGTGAGCACTGTTGCTCAGGAGGGACAAGGTGCTAATATGCAGAAGGGATGGGCGGTACTTCTTGCTTCTCAGGATTCATGTTTCTGTATGTTAATGACTTGTTGGGTAAGCTATTAAGGTCCTAGAACTGACAAGTGTGTACTGGGTCCTTTTGCGATAAAACTGGTTATGACTTGATCCAAGTGCGTAACAATTGGGGCTGATAAGTCTCACCATACATCACTGTGATAGAATGTGGTTTTGTCAAGGGTGAAGATACAAGTCTTAACCACAGTGTAACTTAGTTTCCTAAAAAAAGGTGTTGGGGAAAGCTTAGGCAGCTGCAGGGACCGTGGCTTGATCTCCGGCACCACATGCTGCGCCAGCCCTGCCCTCAGGGCAGGCTGAGCCGGCCATAAAACAAACAAACAAACAAACAAAAAAGAAAATGTTAAAGAATAAAGCATAATAAAGTTATATGGATTATAATCATGAGCCCACCACTCAGATTCTAAAATTAATATTTTCTATATTGTTTTATTACATTGATATGATGGTCTATCCAACTCTGTTATCATGCCCATCAGTATTTGTATGTGTCAGTGCTTTTTAAATTGTAGGCTTTAATGCATTTCATCTGCAAACACTTTAGCATATATATATTATTAACTAGAATCAGATTTTTAAGCATTATAAACCAGTATGTGAGTTTAGTATTTTATTGTTGTTGTTTTGAGATAGGGCCTTGCTATGTAGTTCAGGCTAGTTTTGAACTCACTGTGTAGCCCAGACTGGCCTCAAATTCAAACAGTCATCTTGCCCCCGCCTCCTGTGTGGTGGAATACCAGTGTGCACTGCCACACCTAATTGTTAGTTTTACCTGAACCTGTCAAAACTTTTTGCAAAGTAGTTGTGTTATTTTATGTTCTCTTCAGTAATACACAAGAATTTGGACTTGTGCTCACTTTTAGTGGATCTTTGGTGATATGCCATTTGTCATTGGTCTCAACTTTGATTACCCTGATATTTAATTGAACACTTTTTCATATACTTATTTATTCTCATATCTTCCTTGTTAAATGTTTGCTTACTTTTGTCATTCTTTTAATAAAATTTAATTATTGAGTTTTGAATGTTTTATTTATTTGATACAGGGCTGACTTGACAGCATGCAGTACTGGGGATCGAACTCAGGTTCTTGTGCTTTCCAGGCAGGAGCTTAAGCCTCTGAGTTATTTTCCTAGCCCTCACTATTGAGTTTTAAGTGTTCTTTACATATATAAATTCTTATATATGGCTTGGCTTTTTTAAACGTTATTTTATGATTAATAGAATTTTAAATTTGGATAAAGTTTAATTATAAATTTAAATTTTTTTCTACGCTCCAAGAAAGTTGTGCTTAGTCCAAGACTATAAGAATTTTTTCCTAGATTTTATTCTAAAAGTTTTACATCTATGCTTTATGCTTAGGTGTATGACTCACAATGAATGAATTTTCTGTCATGATATGAGAGAAAGGACAAAGTTTGATGTATTTCAGCATATTAAGAAAAAAAAAAAAAAAGACTTTGGGGGCCAGCCAGATACCTCAGTGGATTAAAGTGCCCGCTTATGCAGAGTGTGGCAGTTGGGGTTCTCTTCCGGGGTGCACTGAGATGGCAATTAAGACTGGTGTGGTGGGGCATGCCTGTCATCCCAGCACTTGGGAGCCTGTAAACAGGAGGATCACTACGAGTCCGATCTAGTAGTGAGATCCTGTAGACCCTGTACTAAACACATTAAAAAGAAAGAAAAGAAAAAAAGACTTTCTACTCCTTCATGGGATGACATTTGCACCTTTGTCAAAGATCATTTGGCCAAGGAAGAAGTTAGTGATTTACAAGGTTAGGGCTAAGAATCTGGGGATGGTTGTGATGGTGTTAGTAGCAGGGAGATTTTGTGGTGATGGAATAATTGCATATCTTGGTTGTAGTGATAGACACATGAGCTTACACATGTGATCCAGTTCCACAGAACTCAATACATGATATGTGTATCCAAGTCACTTTCTTGCTTAGTATGGTACCATCATTATATTAAAGCAATCATTTAGGGAAAGTGAAATCGGAGTACCTGGGAGGTCTTGCTACTATCTTTGCAGTTTCCTGTGAAATTACAATTATTTTCAAGTAAAAAGTTTAGGAAAATCTAGTGACGTCTAACAGGGACTCTTTCCACATCCTATGTTCCATTTTAATGTTGTGTCTTACCAGCACCAGACTGTCCGGGTTGCTGTAGTGTCGTAGGAAGCCTTGAGCAGGGAAATCTCTCAAATTATTATTATTGTTATTTTTTAGAATTTTATTTTTATTTTTTTTTCTTGTTTCAGAACTTTTGTTTGTTTGTGTATTTATTTATTTTTATGGCCAGCTCAGCCTGCCATGAGGGGAGGGCTGGTGCAGCATGTGGTGCCAAGGATGGAACCACAGTCCCTGCAGCCGCCTAAGCTTTCCTAAGCAGGCGCTTTAGACTACTGAGCCATCCTGCCAGGCCCCTCAACTTTGTTTTCTTCTTCCAGATTTGTTCCACATATTCTACTGTTTTTGCCTTTTAAGAGCTAAATTATAGAAGCATTTCATCCCTTTCTTCAGAGTGGAATTATCATTGCTAGCAAAGATAATTTTGGAGTATGTTGACATTGTGACAATATTAATATATATATATATATATATATATATATATATATATATATATATTTTTTTTTTTTTTTTTTTTTTTTTTTTTTTTTGTCTTTTTGAGACAGGGTCTTGCTATGCAGTTGAGGCTGGCCTTGAGCTCACTTTTGTAGCCCAGGCTGGTCTCGAACTCGTACCAATCCTCCTGCCTCAGCCTCCCGAGTGCTGGGATTACAGGCGTGAGCCACCACGCCCGGCTATTATTAATATATTTTTGATCCATTGACATTTACTTAGGTATTCTTCAGTTTCTGTCAGAAATGTGTCCTAATTTTAACATCTTCACAATTAAAAGTTCCACGTCTTGTGCTAAATTTATGATTCCTAATGTTGTTAGAAAAAAATAGCTTCAAATTTCAGTATTGAATTGCTTTCAACTAGTATACAAAATATAATTGTTTATATACTAACTTTGTTGCTTGTGAAGTTGCTAAATTAATTTGTTCTGGTGGTTGTTTTGTAAAATTCTTTGTAAATAATGATGTCATCTGAAAATAGAAATAGTTCTATTTCTTCCTTCCATCATTAGGCCTTTTCTTCTTGTTTTATTTTAATTTTTTAATTCTGCTCTTAATGCACTGGCTTGGACATTGAGCACAGTGGTGAATAGTAGCAATGAGACAAATTATCTTTGCCTTGTTTCTGGTGCTAGGAGCAAGTGTTTCACACCTGACTGTTAATGAGGTTAGCTGTAGAGGTTTGCTTTCAATAGATTCCTTTAAGTTGATTGCACTTCCTGCTAGTTCTAGTCTGCTGAGAGTTTTACTTTATAATCCATGTAGGATTTTTTTTTTTTTTTTTTTGTGGGACCAGGGTTCGAACTCACGACCTTGCACTTGCCCAGCAGGCACTTGTGCCTCGGAGCTATCTCCCCAGCCCCCCATGTAGGATTTTGACATATGCCTTTTCAGCTAAACAATTTTATGAGTGTTTGCCTTTGTTTTGTTAATGTGATTAATTATGTTCATTGACCTTTGAGTTTTAGACTATGGTGTAGTTTGTGTCTAGTTGTCTCCCCAAAGCCTCATGAAGTCATGGGACAGGGACTTCTAGAGTTTGAGACTAACTCATGATCCACTGGGATAATGTGTCTTAGTACTGCTGGGATTATGGATTTTGGTGCTGCTGGGATTATGGGTATGGTCTGAGGTAGATATCTGGAGACAGAGAGCCTCAGATATGACAGGACGGTGACCTGGTTGATAGGATGGTAATATAAGAGAGACAGAGAAACAGACTCTCTGTTGCCCTGATTGCTTGGTTGCCTCTGTCAACATTTGTTGTTGTCCTCCCACCATGTACTGCTGCTCTCTGCCATGTGCCAGGCTGCCTTGGAGCCAGCCAAGTGTGGACTGAAAGCTCCAATAACTATGAGCTGAATAAACTTTTTCTTCCTTGACTTTGGGTGTGAGGGTATTTGTTCCAACATCAAGAGAAGAGTAACTGAGACAAGACTAACCTTGAAATTATGAGACAAATTTCACCTGTTCATAATATATTAGTATTTTTTCCTATATTGCTCTATTTTATTTGCCATTTATTGTGAAGGATTTTCCCAATCCTGATCCAACAAGGATACTGGTTGCTAGTTTCTGTTTCATAATATTTATGTTAGGTTTCAGCATCACAGTTAAATATTTGCTCCACCAAATGACTTGAAAAGCACTCTATTTGCTGAAAAAGTTTTTGTGTCTTCTTTAATCATTTGATAGAATTTACTATCAAGTAAAAACTTCCCCAAACCAGCTGAGCAACAAAGGCCTGGAGTTATTTCTTCATGTTTCGTGGGAAGGGTTTGGGGACTTGTGTGTGTGTGTGTGTGTGTATGTGTCTGTGTGTGTGTGTGTTTCTGATTAAGACTATTTCTGTGAGTGAGCTTGTACGTAGGCTTTCTAGCAGGGGAGCAGAGCTATTCCTGTCCCCTTAGCCAAGGAGCAGTTCTCCTCCTCTGGGGGTGGCCATCCTCTTCAGCTTTGGTGGGGATGTGCATGGAACACTGAGGGAGGGAGGAGACACTGACCTAGTCAGCCAGATTAGCTGCATCCCTCTTGGCTATCAGTGGGGTGACAGATGTCTCAACCAGGTCACCATCCTATCATAATTACACTGAATCATATTTGTGAAGAATATTTTTATCAAAAAGTTTGAAAGTTGTCAAATTTATTGGTGTAAAGTTGTCTGTAACCTCCACTTATTGCCCTTTAATGTCTATAAGATCTGTAATAAATGCTTTCACTTTTTTAAAACTTTATTTATATTATGACTGGGTCAGCCTGCCCTGGGGGTGGGGCTAGCACAGCATGTGGTGCCGGGGATTGAACCGCAGTCCCTGCAATTGTCTAAGATTGCCTAAGCTGGAACTTTAGACCACTGAGCCATCTCGCCAGTTCCCTTAAATTTTTTATTAGTTGTTTCCTACTCCATTTATCTGTATCCTTCATTATTCCCTCCCTTCCACTTACTTTACTGAGTTCTGATATGCTTTTATGAAGATTATTCTCATTCACTTATATATCTGGTGCCAGGTATGGTGGTACAACCTTGTAATCCCAGCACTCAGGAGGCTGAGGCAGGAGGATTGCAGTAAGCTTAAGGTCAGCCTGGGCGAATAGGAAGTTCAAGGCCAAGCTGACCTACATAGCAAGACATTGTCTCAAAAACAAAAAACAAAAACAAAACAAAGAGTAAATAAACAACAACAAAAAAAAATAGCAACAAAACAGTATCAACTAAAGACCAAAACCAAAACTTATGTATTTGGCCATCAGCAAACTTGGCTGGATTCACATCACAAATGCTATTTCTCCTCTGTGGGCAACAACAGAATTCTTAGTTCAGTTTGTGCAGCTTCTGGGATCATTAAAATCTACCTGTTACCCACAGATCAGCAATTAGCTAGTGTTTTCAACAGACTTGAAGGTGACAGAACTCCTTCTATGGCTTGTTCCTTTCTAGAGTTCACTCTTTCATCTTTTGGTTGCTGTGGTCTCCCAAACCATGTCAGTTCTTGAGATGAGAAAGGCTTCACATTTTCTACCTGAATTAGTGACCTTCAACTAGGTTCTGTCTTCAAAGAACATCTACAAACGGAGGAAAATTCACTGTTATGGTTTATGTCTAGTTGTGGCCCGAAAGCCTCATACAATCATGGGGCGGGGACTTCTAGAGTTTGAGACTGGAATGATGACCCACTAGAATTATGTGTTTTACTACTGTTGGGATTATGGTCTGAGTACTGCTGAGACTATGGGTGTGGCCTGAGGCAGATAGGCTAAGGCAGAGAGCCTCATGTAATTCTATTTATTTATTTATTTATTTATTTAGTCTTTTTGAGACAACGTCTCACCATGAAGTTCAGGCTGGTCTTGAGCTCACTTTGGTAGCCCAGGCTGGTCTCAAACTCTCACTGATCCTCCTGCCTCAGCCTCCTGAGGGCTGGGATTACAGGCGTGCGCCACCACACCCAGCTGCCTGATGTAATTTTAAAAGAGAGACAGACAGACTAGCGCTGTTGCTTTCTGCTCCCCTAGTTGGTCCGTTGCCTCTGTCACCATATTGTTGCTGTTCTGCTAGCATGAACTGCTGCTCTGTGCCATGTGCCACTCAGCCTTGGAGCCTGCCAAATACGGACTGATACCTCCAGGAACTGTGAGCTAAATAAACCTTTCCTTCCTTCATTTGGAGTGTTGGGTATTTGTCCCAGAAACGAGAGAATAGTAAATAAGACACTCATCAACGATTTTTCCTCTTCTAAGTCTAGACTTGATGCCTCTGTAGTGTAGACCTACTTCTTTTCAGTGAAAAGTTCTAGGGGTTGGGGAGAGAGCTTGATAATCTAAGTGCCTGCTTGGCAAGTGCAAGGACTTTGTTTGATCTCTGGCACTACATGCCCCACTGGCCCTGGAGCTCTGGGCATGCCATGCTGGCCATGGTGGCACTTGTCTATTATCCCAGCACTGGGAAGGCTGAGACAGGAGGATCACTATGAGTCCAAGCTGTGTAACAAGACCCTGTACCAAATAAATAAATAAGTAAGTAAGTAAGTAAGTAAGTAATTAAGTAAGTAAGTAAGTAAATAAAGTGTGACTTTTTTTTTTTTTTTTCAGCACTAGGGATTGAATTTAGGAACTGGTGCTTGCCAGGCAAACACTTGTGCTGCTGAGCTATATCCCTGGCTCCCTACATAAACAAAATAAATAAATAAATAAATAAATAAATAAATAAATAAATATTGTTTTAAAAAAGAAAAGTTCCAAGGGCAGTCTAGATAGATAGCTCCTGTTTAGGCAGAGCACAGTGACTGGGGTTTGATCTCCAGTTTGCTGTGCTGCTCCCCCGACCCACCACACTAAGATGGGGATTGAGATTGGGCATGGTGACATGAGCCAGTAACCCCAGCACTTGGGAGGTTGAAAACAGGAGAACCATTCTGAGTGCGATCTGCATAGTGAGACTCTGCAGGCCCTGTACTAAGTGCATAATAAACAAAGAAGTAAAATAAAAAGTTCCAAGGTCTTTGGACAGGTGCTGGTGTACTTTGTTCAGAGTTTGTATTTCTTACCTGCAGGGGATTCATGTGAAGACAGAGGAGATTTTACAAGGAGCTGGAAGCATCAGCTTGCTCAGTTTTTACTTCACTTTACTTCACTCTCCAACAGTTCTCTTTCTAAGTGTTAATTTGGCCAAATTTTTAGGGCCAACGGCAAAACAGAAGAGCTTATATAACCCACAAACTGGATTAGCCGGCTTCTAGATACCTAAGCTCACTATGTCAATATTTTCTCATAAATAAAGCTCCTGATTCATGGTGCTGTAGGAGTCCACATCTAACTGGGCCTAGGATAACTGAAGGCAGAACTGGGAAGGCCATTTAATTTGTCTTTCAGCATTTATTCTTAGCATCTTTCCCTGTGCTCTTCGATGTTTTTTCCTGGCTGAGTGGAAATGTTCCCTGATCTCTAGACTTTCCCCATTTTTAGTAGATTTCAGAGTTCCACCTCTCCTTACTTACTGGGACTGTTCTCCCTTTGCTCAGCTGGAATTGTTGAAGAAGCTGATGTCTACTTCTGCAGCAGTGACATTGTGTTTGTGCACTCTCTTTCACAAGTTAATTCCCCATTTGATATCAGTCACCCTAAAGCCATAGAATGAATTATGGAATGTAAAGCAATGCAGTTTCTTCAGTTCTTCTCTTTTGGAAATAAACTTCAGAGAAGATAAATGACTTGTCTGGGTCAATGCTTTAGTGAAACTGGAGCTATAATCTCAGTTCCTGATTATGAGCAGACTCAGAAATGGCTTCAGTTATTGAGTCCAGTGGCAGGGTGTGGAAGGTGACAAGATTGCAGCTTTCTGCATGGTTAGCGTCACTCCTAGAGGGGACAGTTACAGGAGACAGTAGCAGCATGGTCATCTAGTGGGCTAACCGTGTCAGTACTGTGTGGTAAGAACTGACTAAAAGAAGGATTTCACTCTTTCTCTTACTTGAAAGAGTGAAAACTGAATGGGGTCATCATGAAAGCCCAAGAGAAAACCCAGACATAGTCTGTGCAACCCAACAGAATCATGACAAACGGCTAACGACAAGTGGTCAATTTCAACTTTGGACAAGGGAAGACTGGAGTGGCTTTGAGTGCTCTGAAGGATTGCCAGGTGATTTCTTTGGCAGTGTTGGCCACACCATTTATGAGAAAGGAAGTCTTCTGTGTCACCCTGTAGCTGATTAGTAGAACAATCTGGCAGCCATTGTATTAAATATCATAATAGAGCATATCAGTACAGGGTCCTTGTAGCACCTACATTTCACCCACCCATTTCACCACCCCATCAATAATAAGGAAGAGGCAGGCATCAAACTGAGTATAAATCTTACCTATTATTTTCTAATTTTAAAAGCAATTAGTACTTTAAAATTTCATCTATAAAACAAATCATAACTCGTATGCTTGCTAGTTCTTTTTTTTTTTTTTTTTTTGGTGGTACCAGGGATTGAACTCAGGACCTTGTGCTTGCCAGACAAGCACTTATTCCACTGAGCTATCTCCCCAGCTCTCACATGCTAGTTCTGATGGATGAAAAAGGGTCTTAAAATATACCTTAGGATGCTAAGGCTTGTGGATTACAAGGATGATCTGTCTCAAATACTGTACCAATACTCTCCTAGAATTTCAATGAGTGGCTAAACTTTGCCAAGGGTTTACATTCTGGAGCTACAATAATTAGTGCTATTTGCATATTTTATAATATAGAGTTTCTTATATGACACATTCAGGAACTCTGGGGATGGAACAGATTTACTACTGAGTTTTTGGTCTTAACTCCCTTTTCCTCTAACACAGACACTCTTCATGAAAAAAAAGTTGTCATTGAGCATTATTAATTCTGTAATTTATTTCTCTGAACAACCAGAATTTCATTTTGGCTTGATTGGTAGTGGTTAAAAAACTCTAAATGTCTCATGAGCAAACCTAGTAAGCCTTCTGAATAATTCCCTTGGAGGGAGAAAAGTTGTGAGAAAAAAGACATTGATGTGTGTGATGGAAGACTGAATGCCAGTGTAATTTATGGGAAGGTGGTGAGATTGAGAAGGAAAGGAGAGGAAACGGGGGGCAAGTAGAGAGACAGGAAACACAGGGAAAGGTGAAAAGGAGAAAAAAATAGGGAAAAGACAGAGAGGCAATAAATAAACCAGATTTCACTTCTGTTTTTGTTGTTTTGAGTTCTGCTTTTTTGAGACAGGGTCTCACTTTGTAGTTCTGGCCTGCCTTGAACAGACTATGTAGCCTGGGCTGGCCTCAAAATCACAGCAATCTTACCTCAGCCTCCTGAGTACTGGGGGTATAAGCCTGTGCTACGATACCTGGCTAAGTTTTTTTTTTTTTTTTTCTGGGACCAGGGTTCAAACTCACAACCTTATACTTGCCATGCAGGCACTTGTGCCACAGAGCTATCTCCCCAGCCCCTGTGGCTAAGTTTAATTTAACACTCTGTCTACCCTCTCTACTCCCATTGCTGTCACCAAATTCAGGTAAGGGAGTTATACTCAGCTCATAAAGAGCAGTGGCCTCTCTAGGGTCATTCTGGTTATCCCTTTGCCTCTCTCAAATCCAAGAGAATGGTGATCTTCAATCCCCGTGCTGGTAAAGCCTATTCCCTACCTCCATTTCTCATCTTTGACCATCCAAGAGCCAAATATGATCAGCAGCACCATCGATATTAAGAAGCAGAATAGGAGGTGATATAACCTCTGGTTGCCATGGAGCCTGCAGTGGTGGTTCTTGTTGGATATCCCCGAACCTCCACATCTGTGGCTGTAGGGACTTGATATTCTGCCAGTGGTTGGGCATGGTGGGATGCTGCCTTTATGGAAGAGAGCTGAAGAGGGAATGACATATGCTTTTGTTTGTTTCTTCCTGGTTGTCTGAAAGACCTTTAATCAGATATATGTTCTGCATCACCATTTATAGTTGAAATTTCAAGTACGTTTATATCTAAAATGAAAGTATGTAAGGGATGGCTGGATGCTCTTCCAGAAACATTTACAGTAACCAAATTATTATCTACATGTTTGCAGATGGAGCTTTCATCATGGCTTTTCTAATGGTGTTTGCTATATTAGAACACGTGCTGCTGCTCCAACTGCCCCAGAGGAGTCAGGTCTGCCTGCTGGCGGCTGGTGCCCTCTCCCACCTGCCCACTCCCAGCCCTCACATCACAGAACACTTCTGCTCCGCTGACTGCTTGATTTCCGTGAAGGTGGCCTGGGCCTTTTCTTTGATGCTATCCAAGTCCATGTTTTGGAGATTCTGTAACTGCCCAAGAATGGAATCCTTATCTTCTTCCTCCTCTTGGTCTTCATCTACCATTTTCCGAAGATCTTCAGGTAAATCCACATCATCCCCAGCCAACTGGATTTGAGTCTCATCCATTTCACTCTATGGGAAGAATAAGCACACACTAAATAAAGTATAAAAGCTGCAGGAAAATGGAGATCTACAAGAATGAATACATCAATGACATCAGTGCCACACACTACATCCTTGTCCTGCTGGTAGGTAGTCAGTGAGCCCAGACTTCTGGGTTTGGAGAAGCTGACCAGACACTTCCAACCTGATAGTTCTGCAACTCCAACATTATGTCTTTAACTATAATTGGGAGCTGGATTATAAGCCTTAGAATAGTGGAGAATCAATTAAATAATAATTGAGTTACTTAGGATCTGTTACGAGTTCAGCTGGTGGTAGCTATCCATAAAAATGATGATCTTCAGAGCTGAGCAGGGACCTGGCTCTAGATAACCCTGCTGGTGGGGCTCAGATCTGCCAAGGACTTGCTCTCTGTGCATGCCACCTCTGGTCTTGGGGTGACTCCTCTTCACCCCACAGGCCCACTTTTCCTAACAAGTCATTCTTTTTCCTTTTGGCACTAGGCCATAGTCGTCGGGGAAGGCGAGCCAGTTAGCCCAGCCCTCTTTCCCTTGGGCAGGCTTTCTGTCATCTCTTTGGGCTGTGGAGTGTGAGTGTTGACAGAGGCCCCTGGCTCGAGGCCTGGCTGCATATCCTGCAGTCCTTGGATCCATTCTTGACTGGGAAGGGCTGTGGGGTTCTGGTCTGTGAGCCCCAACCCACTCCTTAGGTCAGCAACTCAGGGCACTCTCAGGAGCACAGAGCCCCCCAAACAACAGGCATGGAGAGCTGTTACAGCCATGGGGTCCTGAGTAGCCAGAGTGAAGGGGAGTGGGGGAGCATGTCTTGGGCTCTGCAGACTCCTCCCTTGAGGTGAAGGGTTGTTGCTGAGGAGGAGCAGGAGGATCCTATAGATTGTGGCCCAGAGCAGGTGGCTCCAGGTGTCCATCTCTAAAGGCAGCACCAGCATGGTCAGCAGCTGTAATTAGAGTCTTGCACTCACCCTTGCAAAAGAGGAGCAGTGCTACTCACCTCCCTCAGCAGCACAGCTGCTTCAGGCAGGTGGTCGTTCCAGTTCTGGAAGGAGCTTCCCTGGGCTGCATCTGTGCTACGGGCTCTTTGGACTAGGCCTAGAACAACAAACTGGGGCCAGTAAGTAGCTAGAGTACAAACTGAAGCCCTTGGAATTAATCTTGGACTTCTGGTCTCATTAACACTTGGTCTTTACCAAATGAGCTGGCCTGGGGCCTTGGATTGGGGAGCAGGTCTCATTTATAAAATCTGCACCCAGCAAGGTGGCCCACAATGGGCCACACTATGGGACTTCCCGTCAGAAGACCTGGGTTCAAGTCTCATATCTGTCATTCATTCCTTGTGCGACCTACTACACGTTACCACGCATGTCTGATTCCCAGTGCAAGAGCCATGCGGAGAGTCAGCAAGCAGACCGAGTAGGCTGCTGAGTGACAGCCTCCTACGCTGCTGGCCCTGGACAAAAGGTGGCTGTGTTTATTAATATTTCAGAGGGAAGCAGGCAGCTCTGTCTGGGGAAAGGAGTCCTGGGCTAAAGAGTGCCTGGAGAGTGAGCCAGAGGGTCGGAGGACACAGGCCCCAGAGAGCCGCGACAGGGCAAGCAATTAAGAAGCCTTACCGGAGCTGATCGTTGGGCACTGCACCCTTGCTTCCGCCCTTCCTAACGAACCACCCTGCAGACGGGACCATGTCTTCCGTTCCAACAGTGACAGGCATGTCCAGACTGCCAGCTGTCCACTGACAAATCTTAGCTTGCGGTGAGGGCAGGAATATTTTGATATAATTCACACTTCAAGGAATGGCGGCAGTGCTTCATTACAGTTCCCCAATCCAAGTGCAGTCGCAGCCAATATGAATCAGTGTCACTGTGGGCTGGAGGTGCCTGTGGTGGAGGCTGTGAGACGAGAGCCTGAACAAATGAGTGAGGGAGGGACTGGGCCCAGCATATGATTAAGGACTTGGTATACAGGTCCCTAATCATAGGCACTTTGTTCTGGGAGGCTGTGTTTCCAGGATTTCTCTTCTAGAAATCTTATCAACTTGGGATATTGTTCAACACGGTTACAAGCTAATTATTTTTATGCCTTCTGGCCAGAATCTGTCTTAATCTCTTTTAACCAAACTTATTATCTTTATTACCGGGGCTTATTACCTCATTATTTAAATAGCCCCAATATCTTGCTATTGTCATTCCTTGTGTGTGACACCACCCCAGTTGCAGACCTACTACTCTTGGGAGCTTGTTATACTGACCTCCATCTCGGATTAAGCCTGAGCTATGGTGGTAAACTGTGTCTATGTGTTCGTTGCTTTTATTGTGGTCAATTTGGTGTGTAAACAAATACCAGTTCAACCGATGCTTGGCAAATATGCTTTTGGCTCCAGTGCATTTGGTTGTTTTCGGTGTACAGAATACGATCAGCGAGGCCTATGTGAACCAAGCTAGCAGCCACTGTTCACTTGTCCTGGTTCCAAGTAAGGTACTACCTTGGTACTGCTGTCCTTCAGCGTAGCTACGTCACCTCCCCAGCCCACTCAGAAAAGGACAGATGCTATGGATTTGTTGTTTTGAGTAATTGGCATGAACGTTCTTTCCTACTTTTTTCAACTATTTGTTTCTTCTTTTTTTGGTGGGGGCTGTTACTGGGATTAAACCTAGAGTCTCACATCTGCTGGACAAGTGCTCTACCAATAATATTACTTCATAGCCCTAGGCTTCCCTTTTTTAAGATTTTGAGATACGTTCTTTTTAAGTTGCCTAAGCTGACTTTAAACATGTGATCTTCCTGCCTTAGCCTCCTAAGTAGCTGAGAATCATATGAATGAGCTACTGAACCTGACAGGGCACCAGTTTTTGATATTGATTAAAGTATGAGCTTTTGAGGCCTGCATGGAAGGGGAATTTCCAGACACCAGCTGTGTACACCTTGCATGTGTTTCTTTACAGAGAGCAAAGAAGCTCCTTGAACTCATTAATCCAAGCTTCTCATTTATAGATGAGAAAACCAAGGCCTCAAGTAACAAAGATATCTTAGGAATATGATTCCCCTTCGCAGTGCAGCATGGTTATGGGAATGGTCCAGCTGGGAAACGCAGCCTACAGGGGTTGTGTTCTGCTTTGTCATTTCCAGGCTGTGTGATCTGAGAAGCTGCTTTCTCTGGCTGGGCTGGCACTCTCCCGTGTGGAGGGGAAGTGGCCTGTGCCTGCCTTCTAGGGAGGAGAGCATGGGGACTAAGAGAATGGGGGAGTGGCTGCAGGGCACACATTATGTACGCCCTGGTCACTAGTGTCCCGAGATGCTTTCTTCCTGTCCTCATGGCTCTCTGCACATTCATTCTCCTGCTTCCCCAAGGATCCAGGGAGGAGGAGCAAACAGAACTGGGGTGGGGTGGGGTAAGGGAAGGAAGACTGGTGGCTGAGGGGACCTCTAGTGGCCTCCCCACCATCAGAAATAGCTGCAGCAAAGCAGAAAGGTTTGAGCAGCACCAAGAGCTGAAATCTGAAAAAGGCTGCGAAGAGGGGTCAGAATCTTCTTTACTAGTTTTTAGGAAGCAACATTTAAGTTTAGTTCTAGTGGAGCTTTCAGTGTGACTATTCAAAACCCAGATATTTTCTATATTCATCTTTGTTCAAAATGAACCATGCCCTTAATACAGCAGACAAACACCAGGTGTAACTAAATCGTATAGCTCAGCAGGGGCACAACGTTATTCTTCAACGACTAAACTAGAGTGACAACTCTGTTAATAGGATTAGGGGTCATTGTGGAACTGTTTTCTCTTATTAATTTGGCTTGACTTACACATACATTCTGAGCTGGCTGGGGACAAGGCCGATTTGCATTTAGAAAGAATCTTGCAGCTTTATTTAAAACACATGACTCCTTATACTTGAAGAAATATGACATTTTCATAACAATATAATCTTTCTGTTTTATATAAAAATATAGTATCTGTCCAGACTTTTTTCTTTTTCTTTTTTTATGCTTGTAAACTTTATTTATTTATTCATGGCTTGCTCAGCTTGCCTTCAGAGTGGGGCTGGCGCAGCTTGTGGTTGAGAACCATGATCCCTGTGGTTGCCTAAGCTTGCCTAAACAGGTGCTTTAGACAGCTGAGCTATCTCGCCGGCCCAGACTTTTTTCTTTTCATGAAAATTTACGACAGGTTAAATCTTCCTGCTGACTTTTGGCATGTTAACTTTGGGTATGTTTTCCCCTTTTCCAGTTAATATCCATTATTCCAACAAACTCTGTATGTGTGCATATGTGTGCGTGCACACATGTGCATGTATGCTCAAGTGCATAAATGTATGACTTCTATATGCCAGCCCCATGGCAGGCACTGGGGACAAAGGTGCAAAAGTCTGTCCTTTTGTCAAGGAGCATACGGTGGGTGTGAATGTTCCGGATGACCTAGAGACAAGCACCATGGAGACACGGAGGAGGTGACCAATCCAGCCTTAGAAGGGGTAAAGGAAGTCATAGATGTTTCTGGAAGGAGCAGCACTAAAACAAAATGTTACAAAAAGAAAAGGGCCCAAGGGAGCAGGTTCAGGGCCAGGAAGGAGGGTCCAGTCTAGGCAGGAAAGCAGGAGGCGAGGACACAAAGACAGAAGTTACACCATGGTGCGCAGGTTAGTCTCTGGACTTTATCTAAAAGGTCATAGTAAGTCTCGTTTTCAAAGGATAGCAAAGGACTAGGAACAGATCTGCATCTTGGAACTTCGCTCCACAGTTCTGAGGCTGAAAACAGCAGTGCTACATAAGAACTGCAATCGTGGCAGAGGTAGGAAGTGACAACTGCCTTTGGGAACAAGCCGAGAGTTCTCTACAAGAGTGACTTGGTGTGATACTGCGTGTGAGGCTGCAGCAGGGAGAGAAGAGTAAAGGGTGACTTCCTGTTGCAGCCTGGCTTTGGGTGGCCAAGAGAGTCACTAATGGAGACGTGGGGAGGTGCAGGTTTGGGGGATGCTGAAATAATGTGTTTTGGAGGTGAGTGTGTGGCTGCTGATGTGGTATCTGGGTCAGGGGACAGGCCGTGAGGAGGAGGAAGAAGATGTGGGCTGGGGAAACAGCCCTGAGAGCACATGGAGATGGGAGCTGAAGGCAACGGCCAGATGCAGCCGCCTGGGGAGAATGTGCAGATGTGGGTTAGCACGACAGCCATCAAGAGAGCACCCAGGAGCACTCAGATTTGGGGGGCCGACTGGGAAAGGGCAACCCATGAGAAACACAGAGTTGGAGGAGAATGAGAACCAAAGAGGAAATGAGAAACACTAAAGGCAAGCAGGAGAGAGGGCTTCGAGGAGTAAGTGACCACCAGTGCTAAATAAAGCAAAATGTCCTAAAAGAAAAGGCAGAACCTCTGCTGGCTGTACATAATTTGCTGAACACTTGAAAGAAAGCGATTTCTGCAGAGTGAGAACCAGGATCATTGAAGGAAAGAGATCTAGAAAGATAAGGTTACCCAGAAAATGCTGTGTGTGTGTGTACGCACTGGTTAGGGGAGAGATGGGACCTTCTCCATAAACGAGATGCAATAGAGAAGGAAAGGCTGGAGGTACAGGCTGGGAATAATCGGGGTGTGTGGTCCCAAACTACCTTGAGCATGTTGGATTCATTTAGGCATCAAGTCTTTCAGTGACTTACAATTGAAAACTGCAGGAAACCAATACAAGGCTAGTATGCAACATTATAATGATGGATACGGATGGATACACATAGGTGTGTACTTCAGGTATACTTTCAGGTTACTGCAACCTCATTACTGCACTTCTTGCTTGCTCATCTGATTACTACAATTAACAATTGCCATCAAAAGACATGGGCATGACAAATAGTATGTTGTCAGAAGTTAACAATAAACTTGGACTGAGATCTTGCTGACTGTCTAGAAAGCTAGGGGCCTACCCTGGTCCTTTTTTTTTTTTAATTTTCTTTCTTTCTTTCTTTCTTTCTTTCTTTCTTTCTTTCTTTCTTTCTTTCTTTCTTTCTTTCTTTCTTGTTTCAGAACCTTTGTTTATTCACTCATTTTTATGGCTGGCTCAGCCCACTGCGAGGGCAGGGCTGGCACAGCATGTGGTGCCGGGGATTGAACCGCAGTCCCTGAAGCCACCCAAGCTTTCCCAAGCAGGCGCTTTAGACCACTGAGCCATCCCACCGGGCCCCAACCCTGGTCCTTTTTGAAGATTACAAATTCACTTACCTACTCATGATAAAGTGAAACTTTCTTTAATAGGAAACACTAGCCAAATAACTTTTTTAGAAAACACAGTTCCAAAATTTGATGTAGTTATTATCCTCATTAGACCTGACAGCTCCTAGGAAGACATATTTTCAAATCTGCTCCCTGTTGGGCCTTGGCATGGGGAAGGATCCAGAACTGATTTCCCAGGTCCTGTAAGCCACTGTGATAGTGACTCTGGGAACTGAATCAGGCACCCACCAACTATCACTAGTTAACCAGGAGAAGCGTTGAATTCATCCAGTTCCCTGAGGACTGTTAGTATTACTACTATGATTGATTACCCAACGTGGATGATATAGGATGGCACAGGCATGCATGTGCTACGAATCTTGCGCGGAGGTAAATGTTATTAGATGCCCACTGAAGTCCCGGTGGCAGTTGCTCTCTACTCAGCATCGTTTTCTCTGTTGGGTAGAGTAATAGGCCCCAACGTCTACCACCACCGGGAAGATAGTTTACAGGGAGGATGAGGAGAATGGGTTGTGAGACATGACTGTGATAGAGAGTAAGGAGGCACTGCTGTGACAATAAACTTTGTAATCTTCAGGAAGTGCCTAAATTTACATAAGTTTTAGGACTCTGCCTTGAGTGTGCATGGTATGTGCTTTCCTGAATATAAAATGTTTAAGGAAAAGAAATACCGTTCAAACACTGATATCAAAATCAAGAAGTCTAAGTCCAGGACCCCAAATTTTTTTCTAGAAAGAGAATTTAGAGAGTTGAGGGCAAGAGATGACCCTAGGGAGGGTCCAGGTGATGACTCGGGCCTGCGGCTCGGCCTCCAACCTAATACCTGGTGCAGCCTGCCCAGAGCACCTGGAGCGCCTGCTCTCTCAGTTGCTTCCCTGCACTTGTTTGGACTCTCGGAGTCTGCGGCAGCTTTCTCCATCCCAGCCCTAGGCCACGCAGGTGGGCATCTTCTGGCAGCCCTCAGCCTCTGGCTCCTTAATATAGCATCTACAACCATCTAGCTCAGATTCCCACAGTGGTTCTCTGAAGTTATCTAAAAACTGCCCTGGGACAGGCAGGGTCCTCAACAAACCCTACATGACAGGCAGAACCCCCAGAGGCACTTACGTGAGGCCTGATCTTCACGACCTGAGAGGTGATTATGCCCCCATGGCCTTCACTTCGGCAGCTGTTTTCTCTGCAGTGTCAATATTCCAATCCCTGCATCTCCTCTGCATTTACTATCACATCAGAATCTCACGGTAAGCCGGGCGTGGTGGCGCACTCCTGTAATCCCAGCACTCAGGAGGCTGAGACAGGAGGATTGGTGCGAGTTCGAGACCAGCCTGGGCTACAAAAGTGAGCTCAAGGCCAGCCTCAACTGCATAGCGAGACCCTGCCTCAAAAACACACACACACACACACACACACACAAAAAAAAGAATCTCACGGTCCTTGTTTCTGGGAGAACAGTTGCACCGTATGACTGGCTAGCTCTCTCTTCCGGTATAGCATGGGAACATCTAAAATCCAGGCTAGTCCTGAGTAACAAAAGGATGGACACTAAAAGAACTCATCTACAGAGATTTTTTTTCTGGCTCACCCTAGTCTTGTTACCAACAGGACCTGTCATAGCTCCAGAGACCACCAGGGGGCGTCGAGGATTAGGTCCTGCTTGGCCTTCCCAGGTCAAACCAAGATGCAGCAATCAGACCAGCTGTTCCTATTGTATATACAAGCCGCCACCCAGGAGGTGATCTTAGCCTGGGAAATTCGCGTTTTCCAGAGCTCTTTCTCCTTATGTGGGCTATCGAAGGCTCGCGGTGCTGAGTCTGGTTGGTGTGTGGCGGTAGGAATGGTTAAAGGGGGCAGGGGGTCATGACAGGCGACAGCGCAGCAGCACTGTCCCAAGAGGCTCCCAAGGGCAGGACCACACTGCAAGCTGGGAAGTTAGCCACAGCTAGTGGTAATGGACTAGTGGAACATGATACGGCTGATTAATGCTCCCTCTCTACCTTTGTGTAGCTTCTATTACATACTTTAAAAAAAAAAAAAAATATATATATATATATATATATATATATATATATATATATATTTGGTAGAGGGTCTCACTACACAGCTTGGACTTGCAGTGATCCTCCTGTTTTCAGCCTCCCCGGTAAAGCTGTGGTGCTGAGGTTTGAATCCCAGTCCCTGTACTTGTCTAGCAGGTGCTTCGTGCGCTGAGCTATCTTGCCAGTCCTTAAGTATTGTTTTATAGTAACGATGCTTGATTATGTTTTCTGTGTGTTTCATAAAAAGCATGCAATTGTATTGATGGCATTTTTAGTATTTTTCATAACATTGAGAAAGTCTTGAAATGTATATAGAATCATTTTTTTCCAAATGCAATTATTTACCAGGCATGTTGACCCTCCCCTGAAATTCTAGTAATGGGGAGGCAGAGGCAGGAGCATCACCTTGAGTGTAAAACCTACCTGGGCTATATAGTGGATTCAATGCTGGCCTGGACTGCATCTGCATAGTAAGATCCTGTCTCAAAAAAAAAAAAAGAGAAAAAGAAAAAAAGAAAGAGCAGTCATAGTGTTAAAATGCCCGAGGCAGGCTCCTATCTGAAACCAACACTGCAACCAGTGAGTGATGAGTCGTTTGGACTGCTTTCAAGTGAAATTCTCATGGCTGTGTTTGAACCATATTCAGAATTTGTGTTCTCACACATGGTCCTACAGCAAACCACATGACAAGGATATGGATGCTCCCTGGCTGCTGCAGGTGGGACTTGATGACACCTCACTGAAATAGTGAGACAGGACAGGTTGTCCCAAAAGTTTAATAGGGCAGTGTTGAACCAGTTGGAGTTCAAAACTGCCTGCCAACATTTGAAAACTAAAAGTAAAAAGAGAAGACATACTAAACACAGAGTGATGTTCAAATCTTTTTAGGTTTTTGTTCTTTTTTCTTGGTTAGGAAACCTGAGTTCTAATCATTGTTTTGTGCCTGGCATATTAGCTGTGGATTTTTTTTTTTTTGATAGGGTTGTACTATGCAGTTCAGACTGGCCTTGAACTCACTATGTAGCCCAGACTGGCCTCAAACTTGCATTGGTCCTCCTGCTTCAACTTCCCAGTTGCTGGGATTGCAGGCATGTTGCACGATGCTTGCCCCACTACTCAACTGTCCCTGGCTGCAGTTTCTTCAAAACTGAAATGAGGCTATGACAATAAATTATTAGGTGAGCTACAGAATCTCCTCCAGATCCATGAAAATGATCAGATGAACATGCAAAAGTATTATGTGTTTGAAACAGATACTGAGGAAGGGGCATACACATAAGGAAAAACTGTACAAAGAAAGCTACTGGGCTGCACTGTGGGGAGCAGCTGAAGCAGGACATTGGTCACATGTGTGAGGACAGGAGGGAGCCACAGTGCCTAAGCAGTCAAGCTACTTCAGTCTTGAGAAAAGCATCCTGCCTGGACAATTTTAGTCATTAGTTGCTAGGCAACCTTGTATCTCCTGATACTAACTTTGCAAAGTTATGAACGCCCCTACTGTTGTTCTTTGGGTCCTTTGCCAGTCAAGGAAACAGGCCTTCACCTGACCCAGCTCTTGTCTCTTGTCCATGTTCTCCTCATTCTTGCTGCTGTTTCTCCCCAGGGTGTACGGAGAAACCGGTAAGGCCCCACACCCCACTGTTATTCACCTAATTCTTTCATCTTCCTTCCCCAGCTTGCTTTGGGGAGTAGTAATCAGTCCCCAACATTTTTGAATTTGAACATTTCATGGCTATAATTCTTTTTTCTTTTCATAATTTCTTCTGGAAAGTGTCTTGTCCCAAAGGATAGGTTGGTACATAGATTTGAGGAACGTATTTTCTTTCTGTCTAAACTTTGCTGCTAAGCCCAAAGGTGTTCATTCTTGACAGTGTGGAAATGAGCAATGCTTACCATTAGGGAAGAAAGAAAAAAAAAAAAATCAAAACGCAGATTTTTGAGTCATAGGGCCCTCCAGTTGTTGCACTGATGGCACACCCCAGTGTACTCACCCAATCCCCAACACCCTTTGTTATCACCATCAGGAGATAAGATCAGAACATCCGAGGCACCTTCTAATGCACACTTCCCACCTGGAAGGCATTGCATGAGGTTCTTTGTATCATTTCAGTGGAGCTTTACCTATGAGGCTAGGCATCATTCATCATTGTCCTCATTTTGTAAGTGACGAAACTGAGACCATCTGATGGCTTCTTAAAAGTCACCTGAAGTTGTAGTGCATTACAGTGGTAGAACAAGAATTGAAGCCCAGTTCTCCTTAGATCTGATCCTCATAGACAGGTGACAGAGCAATTTTTGGAAAATTCATGCTCAATGTTCTCTCTCTCTCTCTCTCTCTCTCTCTCTCTCTCTCTCTCTCTCTCTCTCTCTCTCTCTCTCTCTCTCTGTGTGTGTGTCTATGTGTTTGATCTCTGCTTCATCCTAATAGGATTTGTATGCTTACATCAGATGATCACCTTGCCAGCCAGACAGTAACATCTCAAGGAATTTCAGGAAATGCTCTGGACAATTACAATGAAGAGCTTCCCTCTGGCAAAATGAAATCACAGTGGACAAAAGTAACACAGGTCTGTGGTGGGGGCAGGGGGGCAAAGAATTCCTCTCAGTTCATTTCCTTGGTTTCACATTATTTTAAATTTTTAAATTTTCCTCTTCTCACTGAAAGCTCCGTGTTCCTGGTTGTCTTAACAGTCAACCTCTCCCGCAGTTTGGTGATCTTGAGCTCTGCTGATTTCATCAGTGACTGTTCATGGACAGAGTAGGCTCTCCTTTTGGTTAGTGCTTGTAGCTCCTAAAGGCCGCATTTCCAAGGATCTAAGGGGGTTCTAGTGAAGGAATTGATCTAGTGACATTTTCTAAACCATCCAGACTTGAAAGTGGTGGCTCTCCTTCTTGGGAGAGGAGGTTGTACTTTGGAGGAATCTTTTTCTTTGTCTAATCCAGATGGAAGATGCTATCTAAAGGATGGTGTATCTTAGAATTGAAGTTGAACACTACCTCAGAAGACCAAGGCAGAGCCTTTTAGAGGAGCTGGGTGGTCTCCTAGGTGATGACTGGGAATTAGAAGAGGAGAAATGAGCCAGAGTGGCGGAAGACGCAGCCCTCTGCCATGCTGGATATGAGACCTTGAAGAGTGCATGAGAACCATGTCCATGCATCTTCCCAGCAGGCACCTGGCTACAGACCACAAAGCATGGAAGGGCATCCTGCCACCAGCTCTGACGTGGATGTGATCAGACTGGGCGACAATCATCACTACTGTGTCATCTCCCCAAGTGAGCAATTGATCATCTCTTTCAAATACACACAGCATATTATGGGAGTTAAGACCCTGGGCTCTGCCTTTTTGGCTGTGTGGCTTATTGCAGGAAGGGATTTACTTAGCTCTATTTCCTGTGCTATAACACAAAGTTTAAGAAGAACCTAAATGAATTAATATACGTAAAGTTCAGTGGTTGACACCAAGAAAGAGCTCAACTAATATCAGCTATCATGATTATCCCCACTGCCTATATATAGAATTTTTGTATTCTTTAGATGTATTTACATAAAAATGTCATCCATAGATATTGACTTCATTTTTTAAATAGTAATGGAATTTTATAGGGATTGAATGACTAGAGTCCAACTTCTATGAGCTCCCAGCTCAATGCTGTCTTTACCATACCAAATATGTAAATTATGACATATACATATTCACATGTACCAGCCTTTGCTGATATTCAAACATTCCCCATTTTTAACATACATATGTATGTTAAAATATAATAGAAAATTATATATATATATATATATATATATATATATAATCTTTCATTTATTTATTTATTTATTTATTTGGTACAGCATCTCGCTATGTAGCTTGGACTTCTAGTGATCATCCTGTCTCAGCCACCCCAGCACTGGGATTCAGGCATGTACCACCACATCCAGTTTTGTTGGCCAGCTCTTGTGCTTGCTAGACAGGCATTTAGACCACCTAACTATCTCCCCAGTTTTTTTTTTTTTTTTAATTAGGAAATGATGAGGCATGTCTATGCTCAGCATAGCTTACCTTGGGGAGCCTGTACTTTTCCCTGAGGTGGACTCTGAGACATGCCCTCTCAGCCTTTTTTTGTGTAAATGCAGCATCTCTTTCCATCCTAAAAGTTAAACAATAAAATAAAGGATCATAAGAACACGGAGATTCAGGATGTTCCGGCTGCTGTTCAGAGAAGCAGTGTCCTGGGACATACCTGGCTTCCATTGCCAGGCGATACTTGGGAAAGGTGGAATTTTCTCATGATGTCCTAAAAGTCTGCTCTTCTTGCTTAATACATACCTGAGCCCCAAAGACAATGTGGGACTGGGCATCTCTGTGATGTAATTGAAGAGCTAGGGTTACAACTTCTGACAAAGCTACCCATGGGCTGTGTGAAATACAACCAGCAGCCTCAAATTGTTTGTGACAAAAACTGCATCCTGGGCTGAGGTCAGTTCTGTTGGGCCAGAATGCTGGGAACAGACAAGAGGAAGCTACATTTCTAAAAAAAACTCTCTGAGTAATTCTCAGCAGAGTAAAAACGGTGCTATCTGTTGTATCTATCAGTAGAACATCCTTTGGAGGCCCATGATATTTGGGGATTTAATATAAAGTTTCCCTTGGTTTTGATGAAGGTTTATTTTGTACCTTTATGAAAACACCACAGGGAAACCAATTACTCTGTTATGACCACTATGCATTAATTGAAGGGGGTGTGATGATACTGTTTGTTTGTTTTTGAAGAAGCTGCTTCCCTTCATTGTCACCAGCTCCAGGTCCCAATGTAGGCAGGATCCTTCCCAGTTGCAAGATAGTAGAAAGAAACAAGATAGAGAAGATTCCCTCCCCTAATACTGTACTGGGATACCACTCTGTGGGTCACCTAATCAGGCTCATGACTACTCCAGTTAAAAGACATCCCCTTGCTCATGATAACCCACACAAAGGAACACATCTTTGGGCATGCGTGCAAAGCTTAAGAAAACTGCCTCCATTCCCAGCAGCACACAGAAGCATACTACTGGCAGCTACATTTATACACGTGGCTTTGCCCTCTGCCTACATTGTACTGGACCAAGCTGGGTCAGTTAATTCTGCTTTAGAACTTGGGATTGAGACTGAGAAAGACAGACTGGAAGGGTGGCTGGAGCTGCAGTAGGTGAATTTGACAGCCTTGGTTGCTAGCCTCCTCTGGCCAGGTGTCCAGATAACAGAGCACAGAAAACAGAGATGGCTGCTGAGGAAAGAGCAAAGTCGCCCTGCAGACTAGAAGCAAGGCACGATGGGAAAATTGTGTGCAGGTTCTCAGCAGCCTTCTGGCTCCAGGCACGCTAGGCCTGCTCTGCTCTTGTGTTGCTTGAAGTTTATTTGAATAAAATATCTTTTGCATTAAAATAAATCCCATTTTCTTATTAAAACTGACTATCGCCTCATCCCAAGTTTTAAAATAATCTTAACAGTTACACAGAGTGCTGACTACAAAGAAGTGAACAATCAAATAGAACTAGTGGATCCTGGATTCGGGTGCTCTCTGAATTCAATTCCATTTGTACCATATCTAGTCTGGGTTGAATCTCGCAGTTTTGAGAGGAAAATAGGATATAGTGACTTGCTCACGAGACTAATGATCTGTGACAGGTCCTTCCCCAACTCATTATGGCGGAAAAACTTTCAAAAATATAAAAAAGTTGAGGGAATTTTACTATCAAAGTCCCATCATCTAGAGTTTACAGTTCGCATCTCTCTATATATTTTTTATCACTTGTCTTCAATCTATTCATTTATCTATCTTATAGAATGTGTTGGTATGCATTTACAATACCTACTAAGTATATTCATCCCAGGGAATTAGTAACATACACATTGCATAATAATCATTTTGTTTTTTGATTTGTGTCTTTGAGTCTGACTATGCAGCTCAGTCTCATAGTGATCCTGTTTTCAGCCTCTCAGCTCTGGGATTACAGGCATGCACCACCACACCTGGACTCTGTCACTGGCACAGTGTGCCCCGAGGGTGGGGCCAACACAGCATGTGGGACCCAGGATTGAACCTTGGTCCCTTATCATAATAACTTTTATTTCCCCTTGTCCTCTCTGCCCCTCCGTCTCCTCCCATCTCCAGTCTCTTCCCAGCGCCACAAAGTCTACATCCCTGTTTCCTATTATTTATTGTTTATTAAAAATACGAAGCATCTCACAAATGTCTATGTCTCCTTACCCAGGGACTATGACGATCTTCTCTGTATCGTTCCAATGTTAGTTATATACAATGCCAAAGTGCACACTATCCATCCTCATTTTTGGTGTATTTTGAAGTTGTAGAAATCAGTACACTTCCCCCAAACATGTCAATATGCATAATATTATTTATGATTCTGCTTGCCTTTTGAGGCAAAATTTGTACACAGTGCACTAAAATGTTCACATTTTGTAACCTAAACCCATATAAAGATATGAAACATTATTCCCACCTGTTGAAATTTCCTCATTCTCATTCTTGATTAAACCCTGCCCCAGTGATAGGACAGCTACTATTCTTTCTCCACTAGAGATGAGTTTTTGCTTGTTCTAGAATTTCATGTAAATGGAATCATAGACATTATATCCTCTTCTGTAAGGCTTCTAAAACTCTTCCTAGAAAAAGTTCAGATTCATGTTTTATCACCATTTTCTTCTGAGTAGTATTTTATGTACAAATATAATACCACATATTCATTCTGCTGCTGATATACACCTGAATTATTGGCTATTTGGGGTGATGGCAAATGAAATTGTTATGAATATTCTTGAACAAATCATATTATGGACATGTATTTTCATTTCTTTTAGGTAAATATCTAGGCATGAGATTTGTTGGGTTGCTGTGTAATTTAGCTGAGTATGTTTAGTCTTATAAGGAAGTTTGACCTTTTCCTAAAGTGATTGTGTTATCTTACATCTCTGTAAATAGGACAAGAGTTCTAGTGGTTTTGCACTTTAGCCAACTTTTGGTACTTTATTTAATTTTATCCATTTTGATGTAGGTGTAGTGGCAACTTACCATGTTTTAAAAAGCTTTTTGGTTTTCATGAGGACTAAATATATTAATGATTTTTTTTTGCATGAGCTAAATTGCTATATGTATATACCTGTGGAGTTCTATTCAATGAGCTAGCTCAGTTTTTAATTTTTATTATTGAGTTGTAGTTCTTTATGTCTTAGATCCCAGTCCTTTTTCAGATATATGTATTGCAAACATTTTCTCTTAGTCTTGTCTTACCTACTTAATTACTCAATGTCTTCGATGCAAAAAAACTAATTTTGATAGAATCTAACCTAGCAAACTAAAACCTTATGATTATTCTGAGACACAGTAAACCTTCACTCACTAGTTGTCAAAATATTCTTCTATTCTAGAAGTTGTATAGTATCAGCTTTTACATTAGGTGTATAATATCCATCAAATTACTTATTGGGTGTGGTATACAACAGAGGTGAAAGTTGAATGTTTTTCAGGTATTTCAGTACTATTTGTTGAACCGACTTTTCATGCTCTACTTATATTTTGTTTCCTTTGCTGAAAATCAAATAACTGTAAGTTCACTGTCAATCCTAATGCCACACAGATTTCATCATCCAGATCTTGTTTCGAAATTATTCAGAAAACTGGTTGTGCTGTTGAATATGGGCCTGATTTCTACTCAAATAGAAAGCATTGTTAGGTAGTATTTTTTTTTCATTTATAATTAGTAGAGTCAATCCCATTACCTTTCTAAAAACCACAAGGGTAGATTTAGAAGCTCTTATCTGCTAATATTTGTCTTGATTACATATATAGCATTATCTACATAGCTTTCTCTACACTTGGGATAAGCAGGCATTCTGGATGCCTACTTCTTCGTATTGCATTCTAGGTAATGAAGATCCTGAAAATGCAGGTCATGGGTGAGAGGTCCTCTCTAGTGCCACAGAGTAGGTGCCATCCACTCTTACCACTGCTTTTTAAATTAGGAGGCCAGCCAGGCGTGGTGGTGCACGCCTGTAATCCCAGCACTTGGGAGGCTGAGGCAGGAGGATGGGTGCGAGTTTGAGACCAGCCTGGGCTACCAAAGTGAGCTCAAGGCCAACCTCAACTGCATAGTGAGACCCTGTCTCAAAAAGACAAAAAAAAAAAAAAAATAGGAGGCCAAATAAATTTATAATATTTCATGCATATACAGAAAAAGCCAGTCAGTTCACAAACATCTGGCCAACCACTCAATATGGCTATTTTGACCTTTGATGTGTCCGTATACAAAATTAAGAAAAGCAAAGACGTTAAATAAATGTCTGAGATTTATTGTGTGGGCATATTAAGTGATATTTTGTGTGATTATGTATATAATCTGAATTTCTGACCATTTTCATTAGCTTGCTTGAACTGGAAGTTTGTGATGCTATTCTACTTTCTTTTTATTATACTTGTGTTTCTTTTAGAGCTTGTCCTTTTCAAGCTATAGGCAAAGCAGACCATTATTCAAGGAATGTTGCTTCCTTTGCTCAAACTTTATCTTACCACCAGCATTATTTTTCCACTTATGTTTCCTTCCTCTTTGCCTTCCTTCCTTCCTTCCTTCCTTCCTTCCTTCCTTCCTTCCTTCCTTCCTTCCATCCTTTTTCTTTCTTTCTTAACTGAACTTATTGAAAAACCAAGCAAAATGAATTCTGGGTAGTTTAGAAGCCATGATTTCTTTCAGAAAAACACAGAAGGCAAAGTTTTCATTAAGTGTAGGTTTTGTATATTCTGAGTTTCTTCCAAGTCATTAACCTTTTTCACCTATAATCATCTTAGTGATAAATAAGACTTGGGCAACTATTATATAATTGTTCCTTGGTAAGACAGTCATACTTTTACAATATCTGATGAACATTTAAAGGGTACACTGGCATGTCAACTCAGTTGATTATTAAATAAAGACTTAATTCCATTTGAAAGTACACTTGCCAGTCTCTGAATAGTGACACATTATTACTCGAGATATTCATAGTCCATCATACTCAATCAAAATGTTCCAGGAGCTATATTTTACTTTTATTGTATCTTATATAGCCAGGAAAATACCCTTATTTTTAGAAGTATAGGACTGAACATTTAGAAGGAAGTATCATGATAACTGTAGTTTACTTAAAATGCAGTTATGGCATGGTATTTACTGTTGACTTTATGTGACTAGTATTTTGGTGCATGTATCATGGTATTCTATTTTTCTGTGTGCTAATATTTTGCAATAAGAAATCTACAAATTTTTTATAGTCTAGTGACTAAGTCTATGACAAAACTGTCACACTGTGTTCTACTTTTCATGTAAAATCAAGAAGGCTACACTGTATCTTTTAGGCTCTCTTTTAGGTAGGAAGTCTGGGTTCTTATAGGAAGGTGAATTTAAGACTACAAAGATAGTTAGATTCACCATTTTTGTTAGAGCAATTAAATTGAGGCCATTTAAAACACACCTTGGCCAGGAAATGTTCAAGTGCTTTAAGAGCAACATACAAATTTTATTTTTCACTTCCATTCATACAAATTGCACATAGCCATCACAGGTGCTACAGTGAGTGATTACTCACTTTACCCAAATAAAATTTCCTCAGGTGAGGGACAGAGGGAAAGTAGCCTAATAAGCACAGGGAAATAAGCCAGGGGGGGGGGTGGCGACGAAGGCATGGCCAGAATGGATTTCCCTTGCTTTCCAGGGGAACCGCAGTGTGGTACTCACTTCTCCTCAATCATTTGCTTTTGGTATTCCTCATACTCCTCTCTAGTCATCCCTTGAGCTGCTGCTGGGTCGGATGTGCCTCCTTCTTCTTTTTTTTCTTCTGCCCCACCTCCAAATCCTAAATTCTTTACCTGGTTACTTATCATATTCTTCACAAAGAAAGCCATTATCTCTGCCTTGAAGACTACAAATAAAACTGGTAAAATCTGAAAACAAAATACAACAAACCAAAATCAAACAAACCCAAGGCAAAACCTCCAGATATTCTCAGCGACAGCAGCACATGGAGCAGCAAGGGATTTTGCACAGCCTCCTCTGTTCAAGGGCATGATGAGAGAAGAGTGGTTTGTCGGCTGTAAGCTGGATTAGCCTGGTGAATGCCTTAGCATAGAGGCAGATGGTTCCGATTACTAAAGCGCACCATCAGACACAACTGACTGCCTTCTTGATGCAAACACTCAGCTAATTTCACAGAGAAGAAACCACTTATATTCTCTGTTCCTCTCTATCTACCCCTTTCTAGAATTTTTTTTTTAAAGCAATACAGGATTGAATTCAGTGTCTTGGTGCCTACCGGGCAAGAATTCTGCCATTCAGCTCTACCGTAGCCCCCAGATTTTAAATTGTAATTGCAGCCAACCTGCACCAAGAGTCTTGTTTCACTTTAATCAGAGCTGGCTGATTATACAGATGTTGCTGAATTTCCAAACTCCAGCTGTTGGACACATGATTCTGTTGAAAACTGAGTCCAGTGAGACTCAGAATACAGAATGCTTCATTAAGCTTTAAGCAAAAATAATCCCTTTGATCCATATTTTATCTCATTGCATTCACAGTACTATGCAAGGATGCTTTTTGGTTTGCTTGAATTTTGTCCCACTTTACTAATGACTGTAACATTCATAACCCAAGCAAGTAAGTCTACCAGGCAAGCTCGGGGCCTTTTATTCAGGCCTGTCCTGCACAGAAATGTCACTCATCCACCTGGAAAGGGTGTGCAAGGCTCCAAGCCAGAGTAAATACTCATGGGAGTCAAGTCGGTCATATGCTCTGGGTCACCGTTTCCTTTACAGTCCACTTCCTGAGTGCTCTACTTCAGCTCCCGTGTGCAGCTGGATACAACTTGACAGTATGTTATAATGTAGCATGTTCTGTCTGGTGTGGTTTCTTCAGGTCAAGGTAAGAATTGAGTATGGTTAAGACTTTAATCTACACTAATGTGTTTCTAATTAAAGCTTTCAGAGATGAAGGCGTGGGAGAGAAGAATTGCTACTTATTTGTTACCTGCTGTATATATTTAAGGTCTACTTTCTGCTTTTACTAATCTATTTAAAATGATCCTAAAATGACCCCAGTAGGAAAGACTAAAACAGATAAGGAGAAATATATACTAATTGAGAATGTACGTTGGAACTTATCTTCACTGTAACTCTGGGTTAGTTGTTGAAAATTTACTACATTCAAAACATTATCTCTAGGGGCTGGGGCGGTAGCTCTGCGGCACAAATGCCTACCTGGCAAGTGCAAGGTCATGAGTTTGAATCCTGGTCCCACAAAAAAACCCAAAACATTATCGCTAAATCCCACTTGTGGTAAACTGCATTTCATCTCCACTAAAGGATCCTGCTATTTATGGTCTTATAGAATTTTATAGACTGTGAAATCCTAGATTTCTGTTTTTTCTTGTTTTCCACTATAGCATACAGATACTCCGTTAGAAAACATTCCACAGGTATTTCATGCCATCAAAAAATGCTTTTATTTTCTAAAGAAGCAGGAGAACCTGCTAAAGTCACCCTCTGAAATAGTTCTTGTCTGAAAGTGAAATCCCAAAGTTACACTGTTAGCCAACTGGATTTGCAGGGTCTGAAGCAGAAGTAGTACCCTTCCCTAAAGAGCAACACAAAATAACACAAATGAAAATTCATTTCATTGTAATAGTTATTTGGATTTACTTAAAAAGTAATTATTAAAATTCCACTTAATTGAATATTAGGAAATCCTATTAGCAAGAGGGTCAATTCTAATTCCAGAACAAGTCTGTAAAGCGTGCTTTCCTGGCTAGTCCTTTCCTATACCTTTCTAGGCAAGAGGTGAGCAGGTGTCATAGAGACTGTCAGGTGGAGACTGGAAGTGTGAAAATGGAGTGGCCTCCAGGACTTCTTTGTTGTGTGAAATCAGTCTTACTTGTATCCCAATAGATAATTCTACTGAGAATAAAAATGTCTTAAAATGTTTGCTTCTTTAGTGTTTGCTGCTGTGTGTCAAATCTTTGTTGAATGTTTGCAAAACCTTCCGTTCTCCCATCTAGAGGAAATAAGAGCTGTGGAATGGTACAATTAGTATTAGTCACCACCCCATGGCTCCCCACCTTGCCCGAATAAGATCCTTGCTCCTTTCTATGGCCTGAGGCCTTATGTGATTTGGCCCTTGCTGACTTGCTAGTCTCATCGCCACCTTCCCCTAGCCCAGCCTACTCTGATCAGTGACATCCGTATTGTCCCTTGTACCAAGCTCATTCCCACCTTTGTCCTCACGAAGCCTTGCTGGTCCCCCACATCATTTGCCTTACCCTCAATTCAGGACTCTGGTTCAATCCATCGCCTTAGGGAATGCCCTGACTACCCTAAAATACCTTGCCTCCATCACCCCACACTCTGTTCATCTATCCTGCTGTTTTCCTTCATAGTAATTAACTCTACCTTAAATGATATTACTAATTCAAGTGTTCATTTTCCACCTGCTGTATCAGAATGTAAGCGTCCTGAGAGGCCAGTGCAATTTTGTTCTCTTTTGTTTCCTCATCTCTCAAAATTATACTTGCACATTGTAAATAATTGATAGCAAGCTTAGGGGAAAAAGAATGAATGATTATAACTTTGATTTCTAAGGTCAAATAGGTTAATTTTAAACAATTTGACTTTAATGGAGGTAACTGAAGTTCTACTTAGGCTGGGGCTGGTGTCACACACCTGTGATCTCCAGGACTCTGGGAAGTTGAAGCAAGAGGATCCCAAAGTTTGAACACAGCATGGGCAACTCAGCAAGACCATCTCAGAATATAAAATGGACTAAAGGTGTAATAGTTCATGAAAAGCTATCTTCTATCTGCAGTACTGCATTTAAGAACAAACAAACAACTATCTAGGCATGCAGGGGCATTTGGAAAATTACCTGGAGAATAGGAGCCCTTGGAGAATTTCCTTTGAGCACATGTATGATTAGTGCTTTACAAATCAAAGCCAAGGTGGTTGGTACCTTCTTTGCTATTTCTCAGGAATAAGACCACTGGCTATAGGTTTTTAAAAAATTGTAACATCTCAATTTTGATAGATCAGCTTTGTACATAATTATGATCCACTCAGTTTGAAATTTTCTTTTTTTTCAATTTTATTTCGTGCAGGGTTTCACTACACAGCTTGAACTCATAGCGATCCCCCTGTTTTCAGCTTCTCCAGTGCTGGGATTACAAAGCTTGTGCCACATTTGGAATTGGTCGCTGGTTCAGTGTACCCAGGGGCAGGGCCAGCAGTGCAGCATGTAGTGCCAGGGATTGAACCCCAGCCCCTGTGCTTTCCTAAGCAGGTGCTTAGCCTACTGAGCTATCTCACAGGCCCTCATTTTGAATGATTTGATGGTATCTAACTTAAAGAATTCATGAGAGAAGCAATAATCTCACTAGTGGAACTGAATTTTGGAAAGATCACATTAAATGGCATAAATCTGTTTAGATCTTTCATCTAGGATTTTTCTTTTCATGTTAAAGCTTAATTTTGTGTCTACATGTGGGTTTGTGGTTTTATTTCTTTTTTGTCCTTCCTGGAGAAAAGCAAGGCTATTAGTCTGTGCTGGCTCAGTTGTTATCCTCTTAGTAGACAGTACATCAGCAGCTTGGAGGTAGCCAGCAGCTAAACTTCACGAAGGTCAGCAGAAGTGGCAGGAAAAAAAGTTACCAGGTGTTACGTGTGAAGATAACTCAAAGACAGGATACTCTGGATGGGATTTCCATGTCTATCCTGACTTTGGGAAGCTGTGGTATAAAATGAGAAAAAGTCCCTGGGAATTAGAAGGACCATTATAGAAACTACAAATAACACAGTCCTAATCAGAGTACCCTGCTGGAGGAATGTTAGTTTTTGTTTTGCATCATAGAAATACATTAATAATGAACTATATTGAAATGGCCTAATGGCATGGTTATTTCTAGAGGATTTCCTAATAGGTTTGTAGACATAAACCCAAGGATATATACAAGTTATGCGAACAGATTTGCCAATCACAATAGAATTTTTATTGACATATAGGACTTAAGATCCTATTCTACACCATCCTGTAGTTGTTATCTGATAGGTTGTGAGTCATTCGGGATACGACGATGAGCACACAGAGACTGTTTTTACCCTGAAAGTAGGTACTGCAGTTTGCAAAACTTTTGTCAGTGTCAGCCATCTGGATGAATCACAGCCATTGCTTGATCATTTTGCTCTCTGTGGAAGCCTGAGAGAATGATAGAATCTAGGTGATTCTCTTTAGCACACTGTAGGTCATTGATTACTTTCCTCTATGACCCCATAATCTACTTGACCAGGAAATTTGGAACTCCACTAAGTTATGTGCTGTTACAGTACAGGTTCTTCTATGTCTTTTGTGTTCTCACTGACCTTCAAGGGATAGAGCTAAATTATTGGCTATACTTGTATCCCTTCTTTTTCTCTAATTATTTGGACTGCCAACTTAAGTTGTTAATCATCCAGAAGAGAAGCTTAATGATATTTTTCCCTATAACTTAGCCACGTGACCTTAACATCATTATCTTTCTGAATATCAAATGCCTTAGACATAATATGAAACAGGTATTTTCCATCAATTGTTGATATTCTAAACTTTAAAACTGCTATAGAATGTAAAAAAACAAACAAAACAAAACAAAAACCAAGAACAATTACACACTGCTACACAGATATTTTTCTGTAGTACATGGTCTCAGGGTAAACCTCGAGGGGACCTGACTGACCTTGTCAGATACAGAAGTTACATATTTTTTCTAACATTTTTTGCTTTATCTTGGTCTTAACCATCCAGCAGAAAAGTCTAACCACGAGGTATAAAAAAGAAAGCCATATTAATATGCTGAGCCATAAAAGGCTCAAGTCAACAGCCTCTGATAGTGCCAGATGAGCTGATAATCCACTACTGTTATGGACTATTGGACTATATATACAGCAACTCTTTGTACAATGAAAAGAAAGATCTGTACTAAGGATGTTTAGACAAGAAATCATGTTTGCATCTTGTACTATGAACAATTATGATGAAGACAACATTCTGCAATGTATTAACTATTATAAAAATAATAAAAAATTCAATAGAAAAAAACCATAAAGAGACTTCTTAGAAAACATATCCCTGGTTCATCATTCCAATCTTCTACTATTTTCAGCAGTGTAACGCCTGATTACTTTAAAATCCCTGAAGTGTTTCTCTGGCTAACATTTTGGGCAACTGGCTGGTCTACATCAGATTATAGATAACACTTCTTTGTGTGGTCATAATTATATTGTATTCTGAATCCTATCAGATCTGCGAGGCAGTTGGAGAGCTGGTTTTAAACTCAGTTGTTATTCTCAGCAGGCATACTGGCCTTTATCCTATTTACATGGTGGGCTGCCATGCTTGGAGCTCAGGCACATTTGGAACATCATAACAGATGGGGTGGCTGATGATTGGCCTATCTTGTGTGGAGTACTAAGGAAGCTCTTGGGAGAAAATTCAACCAGGGACATATGAGCTTTTATTCAGAAAATTTTAGTTCTTGGAGGCATGAGATATTGTGATATCATATCTATACCTAGATTTACTCTGGCCCAGACCAGTTAATTCACAGTGATTGTTTCCTTGAGAGACAGACTTGTAATTAATGTTAACAACTGTTCTTTAATTTTTTTTTTTTTTGAGACAGGGTCTCACTGTGCAGTTCAGGCTGGCTTTGAGCTCACTTTTGTAGCCCAGGCTGGTCTCGAACTCACAACGATCCTCCTGCCTCAGCCTCCCAAGTGCTGGGATTACAGGCGTGAGCCACCACGCCCGGCTAACAACTGTTCTTTGTATAAACTTGGGCTCACCCAAGTTCTACTTTA
>PVJA010003630.1:0-93090 GCA_004027025.1 Myocastor coypus
TTTTTTTTTTTTTTTTTTTTTTTTGTCTTTTTGAGACAGGGTCTCGCTATGCAGTTGAGGCTGGCCTTGAGCTCACTTTTGTAGCCCAGGCTGGTCTCGAACTCGCACCAATCCTCCTGCCTCAGCCTCCCGAGTGCTGGGATTACAGGCGTGAGCCACCACGCCCGGCTTGGTAAGGACATTCTTTTACAAAACCACAATGCCATTATCATATGCTGAACTTTCTCCATTTGTTAAACTTTCTCTTGTTTTAAAAATTATAATTATTGGGCTGGCGAGATGGCTCAGTAGTCTCAAGTACCTGCTTAGGCAAGCTTAAGCAATCATAGGGACTGAGGTTCAATCCTGAGCACCACATCTTGCGCCAGCCCTCCCCCACAGCAGGCTGAACCAGCCATAATATAAAAAAAATTATTAATAATAACAATAATTATTCATCATCATAAGTATTATAAATATATTAATAATTAATGTTTCAGGGATGGGGATATAGTTAGTGGTACAGCCTCTGCTCAGCAAATGTGAAGTCTTAAGTTTTATTCTTTTTTTAAACTTTATTTCTTTCTTTATGTTATTACTTGGGGGTGGGGTTGGTGCAGCATGCGGTGTCAGGGAATTGAACCGAAGTCCCTGCAGTTGCCTCAGCTTGCCTAAGCAGGCGCTTTAGCCCACTGAGCCATCTCACCGGCCCCCTGCCTCATTTAGTTTAACATGATGTCCTACACATTCGTTTCCTAAAAATAGCATGATTTCATTCTTCTTTATGACAAAAGATGCGCTGTTTCACAAATTCTGTGTCATCGTGGCCCAGGAGCCCTGCTAATCTCTGCCCTTTTCCAATTTTAGTGGATGTGCTGTGAAAGAGGACATTCTGTGAGTTTATTTGCTTTGTCTGTTTGCTACGATGCTGTGGCTCGAATCCAGAGCCTCACACACCCTAGGCAAGTGTTCTACCACTAAACTGGATCCCCTACCCTGGTTCTTTTTTAAAACTACGACCCAATTAAAGTCTTTGTATCACAGTTGGTTGTTAAACCCTACTACAAAGAATTCCCACTTTGTTTTCTAATGACATCAAGTTTTGGAAAAAGACCAGACCAGTTGTCTTGTAGAATGTTCCATTTTATTAACTTGTCTGACTCTTTGTAGTGTCTTTCACCTTAGTTTTCTATACCCTTTCCTTGCATCTGCAAAAGATCACACAGTATATATATATGATTGTGACATCTTCAATTTTTTCCTGTACTGGAAACTAAACTGAAGACCTTTGCACTAGGCAACATCTCCAGAATATTTTTTCTTTTTTTTAAATTTTGAGACAAGGTCTTATAAAGTCCCTAGGTTGTCTAGACTAGGCTCAAACTTGTCATCCTTCTGTTTAGCCTCCCAGAGTGCTGGGGTGACAGGTATTCGACTACATTTTCTTTTTCTTTCCATTTATCACAGTATTTTGGATGATCATTCTACATCTGTTGAGAGCAATTTATGGCCTCATGGTATTCGGCTGTATGAAGGCAAAATCATTCACCTAGCCGTTTTTTTAGTGATGGCCTTTTAGTTGTTGGCAACCATTTGCGATACATGTGCTTAGTCGGTTTTTGTTACTGTGACGAAATACTCAAGAGAATCCACTTTAAAAGAAGACAGATGCATTTTGGTTCATGGCTGCAGAGGTTTCACGCCACAGTCACTTGGCTCTGTTGCTCTGAGCTGGTGGCAGCATATTGTCACAGGAGCTTGTGGCAGAGAAAGCCTACTTACGTGATGGTAACCCACAAGCCAAAGAAAAAGAGGATGGGGTCTCCAAGGCCCCACCCAGATCATGTGATCTGTGATGTAAATTCCTGCAACAAGGCCCACTGTCTAAAGGTTCTAGCACCTCCCAGTGGTGCCATGGGCTGGGGCCAAGCGGAGACACACGGACCTTAGGGAGACATTTCTGATGCCAAATAAAACAACAAGCATGAAACAACAAAAGAAGAATCTTCACAGGGAAAATAAAAAATTAAAGTAAAAACAAGACTCAAATAAAAAGCAATATAAGAGTAGATATTATATAGAAAAGAATAATGTTGTAAGTATGAAACGAGAAGAGAATATTCTCTTAAAATAACAAAAGGGATGGGCCCGGTGGGATGGCTCAGTGGTCTAAAGTGCCTGCTTACGAAAGCTTGGGTGACTACAGGGACCGCAGTTCGATCCCCAGCACCACATGCTGTGCCAGCCCTGCCCTCAGGGCAGGCTGAGCCGGCCATAAAAATAAATAAACACACAAACAAAAGTTCTGAAACAAGATAAATAAATAAATAAATAAATAAATAAATAAATTCTTTAAAAAATAATAAAAGGGATGATTAGAGAAGAAAGAATATTTTGAAATTAAACCTGTGGAACTCTGTGTGTCGTGGTAGATGCCTGTAATCCCAGCACTCAGGAGACTGTGGATTCCAAAGTCACTCTGGGGTTGACAGTCACCAGGGAGATAGGATAGGAAATCAGCTGAGAGCCAGAGGCCCAAGGCTTTGGTGAATATGAAGGTCAGTATTATGGCTTAGATGTGGAATGTCCCCCAGAGCCCCCGTGTAGCCATAGGCAGAGCTCGTGGGAGGCAGTTGAACCCTGGGGACCCAGCCCTTCCCTTCCTGACTCCTCTGTCAACAGCCTTCTTCTGGTTTCCCTCAGTGTGAGCCAGTATACTGGGGGCTTGGGGTGGCTCAGCCTCTGGTCCTGTACTTCTACAGGCCCAGGCCCAACTTGCTGTCAGCAGGTGGAGTCTGGTTGGAAGAGGCTGATCACAGTGGTGTGCTCTGGAAGGCTTTCTCTCCCCCGCTCCTCTTCCTTTCCACTTCCATTTCCGGGTCATCATGACCTGAGCAGCTTTCCTCCCCCAGACTCGCCCACCCTGCTGTGTCTGCTGAAACCGTGAGCCAAAAGACCCTCTCTTCCCCAAGTCGTGGGTGTTATGTACTGTGTCTCAGTAACAAAGGAAGTGACTGGCACAGTCAGGCAGAATAGGGAGGAAAGTGAGCCTTCCGGGGAGGGATCAGCAGGGATGGGGAGCAGCAGCTAGGGCCCAGGCCAGGCCTTGGAGAAGCCAGGAAATGCAGCAAGGCTCAAGATGCCTGGGAGTTTGTCCCAAAGGGAAGTAGGGGAAACTGGAGGAAACAGACCTGCATGCGGGTATGGCACAGAGTAAACATAAAGGAGGGCCAGGGGAAGGGGAGCGGAGGGGGCTCTCTTGCCAGAGCCTCCTGTCCCATGTGGGGAATGGCCAAGGTGTGAGGCCCCGCAGGTTCAGATGAGGGGTTGGTGTTCCACCTGATTCGTCCAAAGCCCCAAGGAGATAGCATTGGCATGGCTAAGACCTGGAGTGAGGGGACCATCCTGTGTGCCAGATTCCTTTCCGTAGCCCAGAGAAGAGTAAGGTAAAACCCTGGGAAAGATGAGGGGCTCCACATAGCTATGGTCATAAGAGGCAGTCTGGGAACGCAGTCTGGAATTTCTCAAAGCTTTTCTCGAAGCTTCTCAGCCTTCCTGAATCTTGCCCACAAGGAGTCAAACAAGACTGAATTCCAATAATTTCTCTACAGAATACCTACCTCATGCTGGCATTTAACTTTATTTTGTTTTTCTTCTTTCACTTGGAGGGAAACTGAGGCTCAGAGAGCTTACTGTCTTACCCAAGATATTTTTTTTTACCCAAGGTCTTTTTTTTAGAATTTTTTATTTTATTTAATTTTTTTTCTTGTTTCAGAACTTTTGTTTGTTTATTTGTTTATTTTTATGGCCAGCCCAGCCTGCCCTGAGGGCAGGGCTGGTGCAGCATGTGGTGCCGGGGATTGAACCGTGGTCCCTACAGCCACCTAAGCTTTCCTAAGCAGGCACTTTAGACCACTGAGCCATCCTGCCGGGCCCATTTACCCAAGGTCTTGATCTGCACCAATTCCAGGTCTATCTGCCTCCATTGCACCTTCAGGGTGCAGCATCATGCTCTGGAGCAAAGAGAAGACTGCTCCAAAGACCAGCACTGCAACAGAAGCTTCTTCTCCACCTCCTACTGGGAGAAGACAGGGGCCTGCCATGCTCAGGGGGAAGTGGGGTCCTGGTTCCCCTCCCCCAGAAGTGCTTATGGTTAGGAAAAGAAGAGGCTGGGCACAGAAACAGCATGGTGCCCTGGGCCAGCCAGGGAGGAGCAGCTGAACCAGGTACCGCTGTTCAGTCACTCCTGCTCTCCAGTGGGATCCTCTATGCCCCTGGCAGGCTTGGCCCCTCTGTGAGCAGAACCAACCTTGCCAAGCCTGGGCACAGCATCCTGGCACCATCCAGGTCAGCAGGCTCATCGCTATGTCCTGTTTGCCTCCTCAGACTATGGTCCGTGGTTCTTGGGGAGCTCCTACACTTGATGTTTGCTTTAAGGACACGGACCCACCTGTGGCGCAATGCTGGGTGGGACCAGTGACAGGGGCTGTAACGTCACACGATGTCCTGAGCATGCTGTGTCAACAGGGTGGTGGCAGCCAAGTGAGATAAGGACTGAGGTTGTTTACTTATTCAGGTTTGGCATCTGCAGACCCCACATCATCACTGAAGTTGGAAATGGAGATTAAAATAACACTGAAAGGGAGAGGTAAGGGGCAGAGAGAGAGAGCGCCTTAGAGGCAGGGAAAGCAAAGAGAAGCATGTCCTGGTAAAGGGCACCACCATGGAGGCGAGGAGAGATTGCAGAAGTGCAGGAGCTGACCTTTGTATTTCCTGGAAACCCGTCAAGAGGTAAGTCTGCTTATGCAATTGTTGTCATCAGAAAGGACGAGGCACACGAGGCTCATGGGGAAAATAAAGCTTCTCCAAACACCGAGTAGCAAAATAAACATCTCTGTGGGTGCTGCCCAGGCTAACCTCCAAAGGCCTGGACTCAAGCAGTCCTCCTGCCTCAGCCTCCTGACTGGTTAGGACCACAGGCATGTGCCAGTGTGTCTGCCTTCCTGTGGGACTTTATATATCGGGTCCTTTGAGTTACATCATAGTCACTGGCTGGGAGAGTAGCCCAGCGGCCAAGGATGCGCTTAGCATGGACGAGGTCCTCAGTTCAAACCCCACTGCACAATAAAAAGAGACTGAGGAAAGGCAAGAAGACCAAGACAAGGACACCCAGTGATAAGCTTCTGTGTAGTTGCCTAACGGGATCCATGGACAGAATTGTGCATGCCCCGCCTTTTTGAGTATGAAGTTCCATTGATTTTGTTTTTTATTTTTTTATTTATGATTTTATTTTTTTGTAGTACCTGGGATCAAACTCAGGACCTTGCACTTGGCAGGCAAGCACTTATATCACTAAGTTATCTTCCTGGCCCCAAGGTTTCATTTATTGAGATATTAAATATTTCTGAGATATTAAAAATTAACTGAAATTAACAAATAGCTTTATATTTGTTCACACTAAAAATAATAAAATACAGGGGCCTGGCAGGATGGCTCAGTGGTCTAAAGCACCTGCTTAGGAAAGCTTAGGCAGCTGCAGGGACCTCGGTTCAATCCCCGGCACCACATGCTGTGCCAGCCCTGCCCTCAGGGCAGGCTGAGCCAGCCATAAAAATAAATAAATAAACAAACAAAAGTTCTGAAACAAGAATAAAATAAAATAATAATAATACAATACAGAAAAAAATATAGAGAAAGTATTAAGTATGAGTTCGGCAAATAGAAAAATAATCATCCATAATCCCACCATCAATACTTATATATTACTTCATATTATCTAGACATATATATGTATATATATATATATATATATATATATATATATATATGCTTTTCTCTTTACATACCGAGGCTTGAAGCCAGGACATCTGCACTGAGTATATCTTTAGCCCTCTTTTTATCTTTTTATTATCATTATTTTATTTTTATTTATTTATTGGATTCAGGATCTCATTACATAGTTCAGACTCATAGTGATCCTCCTGACTCAGCCTCCCCAGTGATGAGATTACAGGGGTGCACCACCACACCCAGTTTTGGGACCAGCATGGCATGTGGTACTGGGGATTGAATTCAGGCCCTTGTGCTTCCTAGGCAGGCATCTAGACTGCTGAGCTATCTCCCTAACACACACACCCCTTTTTTTTTTTTTTGTCTTTTTGAGACAGGGTCTCACTCGGCAGTTCAGGCTGCACTTAGTGCACTTTGTAGCCCAGACTCATCTAAAACTCACAATGACCCTCCTCCTGCCTCAGCCTCCTGAGTGCTGGAATTACAAGAGTCACCACTACACCTGGCTCTATCTTTTTTTTCTTTTTTCAAGACAGTATCTTCCAAGGTCACTAGGTTGTCTAGGCTAGGCTTGAATTTGGAATCCTCCTGCTTCTGCCTCTAAAATGTTGAGATTACAGGTATGTGCCACAATTGCCAAAACACACATTTATGGGTTTTTTTTACAAATTTATTTGGGATCACATGGCTCAGAAACCTGATTATTGGGGTCAGGGATATAGCTCAGCAACATAAACACCTGCCTGGCAAGCATAAGGTCCCAAGTTTGACCCTCAGTCCAAAAAAAGAAAAAAGAAGAAAAGAAACTTGAATTATCATTTAAAGTGCATATCACATGTATACATTCATGTCAATAACTTTTCATTCACTGTATACTTTTAATGAGTGATAATTTGAATATATTGTGTTTTATGTAACAATGTCCCCCTCTTGTATGTTATGCTTTTCTATTTTTTGAGTTATCCATACTACTGCAATGACCACCCTTATAGCTAATCCCATGTTACGGTCATTTCATGAGAAGAACTTTTTTCTGGACAAGCCCATTCCTGTCCACAAACTCTCTCCGTGGCACAGGGGCCTCCCAGGTATGCAGGACCTGTGGCTTGGGCTTCTGGGGCATGTTGAACCTCACAGCATCTGGCCACCTGGGCATATTTCTGACCTCTTCAGAACACGCAGCAGATCAAATGCATACATCTAATTATACTTTTTTTCTGAAACACTCCTATAATGAAGTCCCCATAAAGCCAAGAAGAAAAGATCCACAGCAAAATTTTGAAAGCTCAAAAGCAGATGGAAGCCGGGCATGGTGGCGCACGCCTGTAATCCCAGCACTTGGGAGGCTGAGGCAGGAGGATTGGTGTGAGTTCGAGACCAGCCTGGGCTACAAAAGTGAGCTCAAGATCAGCCTGAACTGCACAACAAGACCCTGTCTCAAAAAGACAAAAAAAAAAAAAAAAAAAAAAAAAAAAAAAAAAAAAAAAAAAAAAAAAAAAAAAAAAAAAAAAAAAAAAAAAAAAAAAAAAAAAAAAAAAAAAAAAAAAAGCAGATGGACCAGTTACAACTTATTTATTTATTTATTGTCTTTTTGAGACAAGTTCTCACTACGCGGCTCAGGCTGGCCTTGAGCTCACTTTGTAGCCCAGGCTGGTCTTGAACTCACACTGATCCTTCTGTCTCAGCCTCCTAAAGGCTGGGATTATAGGCATGCACCACTGCGCCCAGCTCAGTTACAACTACTTTAACTGGGCTGAGGATCCTAGTCTAAAACTGGTAGGGGTAAGAGGTGAGTTCCAATCTGATTCATCCCACCAGAGTCTCAAAAAGTCAAGGAGTTACAGCAGAGTCGCTGCTGGCACACAGGGCACCTGTATCTGGGTTACAAATAGCTTCCTCTTTCTCAAGACACTCTACAGCCCCGTGCTTTAGCTGCATAACAAATCACCCCCAAAACTTAGAGTAACAATAAATACTCATGATTTCTCACAGCATCTAGAGGTCAGGAGCACCACAGCTCAGCTGTGTATTTCCAATTCCATCCAGTAGGTTCCTAACAGAATGTTGCCTGGGCTACTATCATCTAAAGGCTTGGCTGAGGCAGAAGATCTTTTTTTTTTTTTTTTGCTGGCTCAGCCTGCCCTGAGGGTGGAGCTGGTGTGGCATGTGGTGCCAGGGGTTGAGCCACTGTCCCTGTGCCTGCCCAAGTTTGCCTAAGCAGGTGCTTTAGACCCCTGAGCTATCTCACAGGCCCTGAGGGCAAAGATATTGCTGCAAGGTGGATCACCCTGTGTAGCAGGTTGACGTTAGCTGTTGAGGAAAGCAGACCTCTGTTGCTCCCCACCAGAGCCTCTCCACAGGCAGAAGACAGAATATGCCATGACTTCCACCGTAGCTTTTTTTTTTTTTTTTCAGTTGTAGACGTTTCACCCCAGGCTGTTCTACCACTGAGCTATGTATGTCAGAAGCATTTTTTTTTTTTTTTTTTTTTTTTTTTTTGGTGGTACCAGGAATCAAACTCAGGACCTTGCGCTTGCCAGGCAAGCACTTATTCCACTGAGCTATCTCCCTAGCCCCCAGACCAACTTTTAATTATTTAATTTAATTAGCTTTTGAGACAGGTTCTCACTAAGTTGCTGAACTACCCAGGCTGGTCCTGAATTTATAATCTTCCTGCCTCAGCTCCCCAAGTAGCTGGGATTATAGGCAAATGCACCCCCTCCCCTAGCACAAAACAGCTTACTAATCACAAGGTCTTCAGTATGAGAAGGACCACACAGGGTGTGAACACTCAAGATGAGGCTGCTAAGGCCATCTCAAAGGTCACCACCACACTTTGCAGATCACTTTGGTGATCAAGAGATTGGGAAGCCTGGGGCCCGATGGGATGGCTCAGTGGTCTAAAGCGCCTGCTTGGGAAAGCTTGGGCGGCTTCAGGGACCATGGTTCGATCCCTGACACCACATGCTGTGCCAGCCCTGCCCTCAGGGCTGGCTGAGCTGGCCATAAAAATGAGTAAATAAACAAATAAAGGTTCTCAGCTGGGCGTGGTGGCTCACGCCTGTAATCCCAGCACTCTGGGAGGCTGAGGCAGAAGGATTGGTGCGAGTTCGAGACCAGCCTGGGCTACAAAAGTGAGCTCAAGGCCAGCCTCAACTGCATAGCGAGACCCTGTCTCAAAAAGACAAAAAAAAGGTTCTGAAACAAGAAAATAAATAAATACATAAATAAATAAACAAACAAATAAATGAGATTGGGAAGCCTGAGCTCCGGAGCCTGGTTGTCTACAGTTGTGATGACTTGGATGGCATCTGCCAGCAGGCCTGGCAGAGAGACAGCCAGTCCCCACCAGCACCCTGTGATCCTCACGGCACCAGTCTGCTCAGAGCCCGCAGCGTGCAGCCTCCTTCCCCAACCTAGAATTGCTGGGCTCTCTACTGTCTCTGCCATTGTCAGCTACTTGCTGCCATGAGGCAGGGCAGTCAAGATCCCACCCTGCACCCTCCCAGATACAGGGACACGGAAGTCCCCAGCCAAGGCCAAGCTTGTTGTTTCTGTCCTGGGGACACAGGGTGTCCTATGATTAGAGCCAGAGGATGCACTGTCGCCACATAGGACTCCTGATCCTGCTAGACCGTCCCTCAAGAGCAGTGAGGTCCTTGTGCTCCCCGCCTTTGCCCTGATCAGGGCCACGTAGGACACTGGAGACTTCAGGGGTAGTGACCCATGTTCTCAGAGGACTGCTGACCTTTGAGCTTGAGTGATAGACGTGGGGGTGTGACAAGCACCTCCGCTGGCACAGCACTTCGGCCTGAGGACTCCCAGTACCCTGCCCCCCCAATAGAGGGCACGTGTCTCCATCCTACCCTTGACAGGCTGCATCGTCAAGGAGCTCAGGTGAATATTTACTTTCTTCTTCCTACTTTTAAACATAATGCTTTCAAGGTGGCTGGGGAGATAGCTCTGTGGCACAAGTGCCTACCTGGCAAGTACAAGGTCGTGAGTTCAAACCCTGGTCCCACAAAAATAAATAAATAAATAAATAAATAAATAAATAAATAAACAAACATAATGCTTTCCAGGTGGCTGATATGAAAAACAAAATAAAACAAAAACAGAAAATAACAAGGTTTAGAAAGGACATGAAGAAATAGGGCCCTTGTGCGTTACATATGGCTGGGAATGTAAGATGGTGCAGCTGCTACAACAAAGGGCTCCTTTAAAAATTTAATCACAGAATGACTTCGTGATCCATCAGCTCCACTTCTGGGTATCAACCCAATAGAATGGGAAGCAGGGACTGCAGCACATAGGGTGCAGCAGGTTGGCAGCAGCATTATCCATGCACCACAGCCTAGTGAATAAGAGCTGGGTGATAAAAAATTTGGGAAATGTGTGTTGTGTATAAATGATAAATTTACGAGATGGGTAGATAGGTCTACATCTCTACATACAGATACAGACACGGATACAGATACAGATACAGACACAGACACAGGTACAGATACAGGTAGAGATACACATACAGATACAGATACAGATATAGATACAGATACAGATACAGATACAGACACAGGTACAGATACAGGTAGAGATACAGATACAGATGCAGACACAGGTACAGATACAGATACAGATACAGACACAGGTACAGATACAGATACAGGTACAGATACAAATATAGATACAGATACAGGTACAGATACACATACAGATACAGATACAGATACAGATACAGATACAGATATATCCACAATTAAAAGGGAATGCTAGAGAGTTGGACTGTAGCTCAGTGGGAGAGCATGTGCCTGGCATGTGGCCCTTCTGAGAGGAGCCTGGAGAGGTGGTGGCCTATGCTTCCTATGTCTTGCTTCTATGCACACCAGACAGCCTATGCTTCCTTCTTCTCACAGGTTTTCCCTCATGCGACTCTTCTCACGCTCTTCAGACGCATGAGCAGGGAGCACAAGGAATGTTCTTTCTGTTTCCTGGCCTCCCTCCCACCAGCTTTCAGGCCTCTGCTGGGCAGCTAGCATGTCCTGTCAGCGTCCTCCCCAAGAAGGACACAGGTCTACCCCTGCCTGGTGCCCTTTTCCTCCTGACCTACTCACATACACGCATGCAGGTGTCCTCCACAATGAGCGGGCTCATCAGCTTTCCACTGCCACAACGCATACTGGCAATCAATTGACAGAAAAGAAGAAAAGGTTTGTTCTACCTCACAGTTTCAGAAGTTTCAGTCAATGATGGCTGGGCCTGTGACGAGACAGCACATCCTGGTGGGAGCACACGGGAGAGGAAGATGCTTACCCCATGGCAGCAAGAAAGTAAGGGAGAAGAGAGGGAGGAACTGGAGCTCCAACACCCGCCTGTCAGGCACAGCCTCGAGGACCCAACTTCCTGCCATTAGCCCCATGTCCTCACCCACCTTCCAGTAGCACCACAGGCTGGGGACCAAGCCAAGCTAAGAGCCAACATAGGCACCTCTGGGAACAGCCAAGATCTGAACTAAAACCATGGGCTGTGCAGTACATACACACCAGGACCTTCCTTTCTTTCTTTTTCAAACTTAAAAATCTCTAGGGCATTTTGTCATAAATGAAAAAAAGAAAAAAAAAAAAAAAAAAAAAAAAAAAAAACCTCCCTGAGGGAAATCAAGACATTTTTCTTGACCTCAGGAGCTCATGGGAGACCTGAGCGCAGCTGTCAAAATGTCTCTGAAAGTAGCAAGCGGGGCTAGTTACTGAAGCAAGACCAGATAATCACTTCTTGGTTTCCTCGGTTGTCTCATGATCTTCCCTGAGAGAAACGACCCCATAGTTGACTGGGTCACAGTAAGTTGAAACAAAAAGGCTTAAAACAAAAAGGGAAGACCTTGTGCCTGGACAGACAGACCCAAATCCAACAAGGACTAAGAATACCTCAGGTACCTAGAGCAGGGCAGCGGGGAGGGGAGGTTTCCAAGAACCAAGGCAGCAGGGGTTGAGACAGAGGGGTTGTCAGTCAAGGTTATCAGTCAAGGCCGTTAACAGCCACAGGTACCTACGCTGGAAGATAAACACAGAGCTGCATTTGTTGAACTGTTTCTAGGAATATTAAGGCAAGCTGGAGAACTTGGTTTGGAAAACAGACAATAAGGGAAGCCAAAAAAGGAAACTTCAGAAAACTAGCTCCATGGGGACAGCTGCCCGAGCTGAGGTACATTCACATGGAATCCTACTGTGCCCGTGGGCAGGAACAGAGGTGGCTGCGGTGGCCTCACTGGCCTGGAGGGCAGAGGCGAGGGCAGCCGGAGGGCACATTTAGTGGGCACTGACTGTGCCATAGTGGTAAGAAGTGAACCAGCTGCTCAGCTGCTACGCCGTTGCTTCCACACAATATCGTGCTAAGTGCTTGCACTCCCTGCTCCTCAGAACAATTCTCCAAGCTCCGGACTGTCATGGCTGCCTTCCAAAAGAGATCTGTAACCTGCTCCAAATCACCCAGTAGTCAGCTGAAAAGCAGGGATCCAAGCCCTGGCGCCCCTGATTCTCAAGCATACCTCCTTCCCAAGAGGCAGGTGCCCAGGCTGGAATCAAAAGCTAGAGCTTTTGCTGCCACCTCCAGAGCACCTGGCGAGGGAAGGAGGAAGTCCTGACACTCCCTCCCAGGGGCCTTCCCCTCAGTAAGCCTCTTCCAGGAGAGCGCTGAGGAGCTGCACCTGCTCTGGGGAGGAGCGAGGTGATGCCTAGGCTCACAGGCCTGGGTCAGAGCTCTCAGGTGCCCTCTGCACCCACCCTCTTCTGAGTTTCCTTTCTTGGAAGAGCATGACCCTCCCAGGATGGGGAGCTGGCTGTGCAAATAAAAGTACTATGGAGGGCCCGGCAGGATGGCTCAGTGGTCTAAAGCGCCTGCAGGTGGCTGCAGGGACCGCGGTTCGATCCCCTACACAACATGCTGCGCCAGTCCTGCCCTCAGGGCAGGCTGAGCCGGCCATAAAAATAAATAAACAAACAAACAAAGGTTCTGAAACAAGAATAAAATAAAATAATTCAAAATAAATAAATAAATAAAAGCACTCTGGGCCTCTCGCCCCGAAACTGCAAGCTCCGCCCCAGAAGGCAGGCCACTTACTCAGGGGCAGAGCACCCCAGGGTTCCCAGGCTCCAGCGCCTGTTCTAGCCCGAGCTCCCTAAACTTGCCCACATCCACAGGTCTTGTTCCTCAATTCTGGGGCCCATGGTTCTAGTCACAAGTCAAGAAATTTCTTGGCTGGCCAGATAGCTCCACAGATTAAAGCTGCCTCCTTAGGCAGACGCAGGGGCTGGGGGAGGAGGGCAGGGCTTCGATCTCGGTGGTGTGTCATGCCAGCCCCGCCACTTGGGAAGATGAAAACAGGAGGATCACTGTAATGAGACCCTGTACTGTATACATAAAAAGAGAAGACATTTCTCAAATAGGTTTGAATCACTTTTACGGTAACAGGCTGGGTTACACTCAGCTGTACCCAAAGAATCTAAAGGCACAGGTGTCATACACCAGGCAGGACTGTCCTCCCCCTGCACCAGGGAGGGATTGTGTCTGGCTCACCTCTAGGTGTCCCTCTCAGCATGGGACCCAGGGGCAGGAACTCAGCTTCACAAAAGCTACTTGTTCATTGTCTGAGGCCCAGAACAGTATCTGGCACATGAGGGGGTTCAATGGTTACTTATTGTCTCCGTGACAGACATGTTGCGGATTTTGTCTTCAGAAGGTGTGTGATGGCCTTCGTTGCCACCTGCTCTTAGAATGATTCCCCCGGGGGAGAGGGGGGAAGAATGACCCCCAACCCCAACACCCTCTTTTTTTTTTTTTTTTTTTTAAGGCAAGATCTCACTATGCAGTTCAGGCTGGCCTTGAGCTCACTTTTGTAGCCCAGGCTGGTCTCGAACTCACATCAATCCTCCTGCCTCAGCCTCTCAAGTACTAGGATTACAGGTGTGCACCACCACGCCTAGCCCAACACCCTTTTTAACATACTAGACCTCCCCACTACTGTAGTCACATGGCTCAGGCCTCACTGTGCCCCAAGAGTTCTGCCAGAGACTGCTAAGCTTTGTCAGTCAGTGGCCTCAGCCCCCGACACACACACACACACCTCGCAAAGAATCCCACGACAACCAGATGGGGCTAGTTTCTCAGCAACTGTATTGAGTATAGAGAAGGGGTATTGTTGCTGCCCACTGGGCATTTGTCCTCCTCGGGGTCATACAGGAAGTGCTTCGGTATTGATGGGCAGACAGGGGGCAAGGCAGGGCAGGTGTCTATGGTAACGGGGTGAGGAGGACACCAGGGGCAGCTCAGCTCTCCAAAGGGGCAGACTCTGGCTGCTCCTGTGGCTGCTCCTGCAGCTCTTCCTGTGGCTGCTCTTGAGACTGCTCTTGTGGCTGCTCTTGTGGCTGACCTTGTGGCTGCCCCTGTGGTTGCTCCTGTGGCTGCTCCTGTGGCTGCTCCTGTGGCTGCTCCTGTGGCTGCTCCAACCCTGCTCCGCGAGCACCCTGCTCTGGGTGAACGAGGGTTGGGGGCTTGTTCTGGTTCTCCTTCTCCAGGGTGCTGAAGAAAGAGCTGACCTGGTCCCGCAGGTCCTTCTCCAGGAAGCTCAGGTGACCCTCCACATCCCCCGCATGAGGACCCAGCTGTTGCCTGAGCTGCTCCACTTGCTGCGCCAAGGCCATGTTGAAGGTTTCCCCGTAGGGCTTCACGCTGCGCTGGAACTCCTCCACCTGCTGGTCCAGGTGGCTGCTCAGCTGTGACAGCGACTTCTGCAGGCCCTCGGTGTTGCCCCTCAGCTTGCTCTGGATGTCCTCCACCACGGGCGTCAGCCTCTGCTGCAACTGGTCGGCACTGGCGGCGATCTTGGCCTGAAGCTGCTCCGCATTCTTCTTCATCTGGAAAGCCAGGCCTTCGAGCTGGTGGTTGAGCTTCCCCTGGACGTCCTGCACGTAGGGGGCCAGGCTGCGACGCAGGTCCTCGATGTTCTGGTCAATCTTAACCTTCAGCCCCTCGGTGTGGGGCCTGAGGCGCCCCTTGAGCTCCTGCACGTTCTGATCGAACTTGGCCTTGAACTCGTCGGCGTAGGGGGTCAGGGAGGCCTGCAGGCTGTCCACGTTCTCCCGCACCACGGACTCCATGCGCTGCACGTAGGGAGCGAGCTGGCTCCGCAGCTGCTCGGCCTGCTTGTTGACCTGGGTGTGCAGCTCTTCGGCGTAGGGCTGCAGGCGCTGCTGTAGCTCTCGCATGTTGTCCCCGATCTTCTGACTCACCTCCTGGGCGTGGGGCAGCAGGTGGGCACGCAGATCCTCCACCTCCTTTTGAATCTGCTCCTTGACCTTCGCCGAGTCCTTGGTCAGGCGCTCGTGCAACTCGGTGGCAAAGGGCACCAGCTTCTTCTGCAGGTCAGCGGCGTAGGTGTTCACATCCCCCACTTTGTCCTGGAAGAGGGTACTGCAGGGGAAGGGCACAGAGAGCCACCGTTACGTGTGTCCACCCTTGCCTTGCACACACCCGCCCAGCTCAGGTTTTGGGTCGGGGGTCCCAAGCTCACCCATCTATTTCCCTTGTGACCCTCCCTTGCCGGGGTCCTGATAAAAGGGAATAGTAGCAGACTGTTGCTACCCTGAGGTTGCGTCTCTGCTTCTCCCGCTGTGACTTTGAGTGCTACCCTTCACCCATCACTGGGCCACAAGCAGTTCACCTCCCCTCCTTGGCTGTGGAAAATGGGAGCGGACGTGGAGCCGTCCCCCGCTCCCTGGCTGGGTGTGCTGAGGAGCGGTGGCGCCTCAGACTGGACTGGTTTTGACCTCAGCAGCACAAGTGCTGATTTCCTTGCGTGCACACAGGAGCTTCCCAAACACCCTACCTCCCTTCCCCCGATTTCATGGCAGCCTGCTTTCATAATACTTTAGAAGCCAGCCCACAGGACACGGGCCTCTTTCCTTTTCTTCCAGGCACCTCAATGATAGGATACGCCATCTGTCAAACTCTAGAACATTAAAGCAGGAAGGTGCCTTCAAGCCCAGGAGCCCCAGTCAGCAGGGCACCGAGAATCCTAAGCGCTAAGCCCCGCCTCTGTGCTCTCCCCCACCAGGGCCCTGCTCTGTTGGCCACGCCCCCATATCCCCTTACTTGAGCTGCTGGCTGATTTCTGACTTCTGCAGTTGTTCCACAGCCTCCTTGGCATTGTTGCCCAGCTGGCTGAAGTAGTCCCATATCACAGTAGCCACCTGGTCAGCGCTGACCTCTTCCCGGGCACCTGGGAAGGGAGAAGAGAGTAATTTATGAACACCAGTCTCTTCCCTGCATGCCCAGGTCCAGTTCTGGGGTGCAGACTGAAGACTCGAGGGATCCCAGCCTGCTTTCTCTCTCTGGGCTTAGCCTCGTAGCAGAAATGCTGGCAGGACTGCCTGCCTCTGCTAGGCATGTGCCTGCACTCCTGCTAGTCCTGTGGCAGCTGGATGGCCCCTGTGTCCAACCCAGGGCTGACAGGTATTCTGAAGCTCGTGCTGGCCTTGGCCTGCTGGCTCCACCCTGCATGCTCGCTGCAGTAGCCCAAGACTCCATCCAAAATGGCTTATACTCACTGGTGACAACCACCAGGGCCAGGCCCAGAACCACAGCCTTCAGGAACATCTTGGGCTCCTGGCTGAGCTGCAGAAGCTTCAGGCACTCTGGGTCTCTCCTGGCGTTCACAGAGGTCCTTAGCTCAGCTGTGTAAACTGACTGCAGGCCAGAGCAGCCAGGCATTTAAGCCTCCTCTGAGATGCCGTCCCCACCTCCTTCCTAGTATGACTCCACGCTGGAAGGTGACACATTCCCAGGAGGCCTCTTGGACTTTCCTGACCCTAGGGCTACGTGGAAGCTGACGGCAGACCTGGGCTTTGGAAGCCGTGAGATCTGGGCCTGGCCCCACCCAGTGTAAGTGTGAGAAGGCAGAAGGGAGCTGTGAGCTGTTGAAGAAGTGCGGCCCAGAGGAACCCCGAGGACAATGTCCTGGGGCCCCTGCTGGCTGCTCTGGGTCTGTGCCAGGCCGGGAGGACGAGGTCCACATCTCTGTGTTTGCCTGGTGGAGACAACCACCCACCCCTACAGCTGCCACCAACACAGTCGCCTCATCCAAGATCAGCAGACTCTGGGCCAGGCACATGTAGGGATGAAGACCAAGTCCTGTGGAGTTGGGTCTAGCAGGCATTGTGCCCAGGGAGTGCCCATGACAGCCTCTGGGCAGGTGATGGCAAGGGTGGAGCCCTGTGCTACAGGGTCAATTGTTGTTCTTTTTTTTTTTTTTTGTCTTTTTGAGACAGGGTTTCACTATGCAGTTCAGGCTGGCCTTAAGCTCACTTTGGTAGCCCAGGCTGGTCTTGAACTCGCTCCTGCCTCAGCCTCCCAAGTGCTGGGATTACAAGTGTGAGCCACCACACCCAGCCTACAGGGTCAATTGTAAGTGTGCTGGAGGTCCACTGCCAAGCTGTGCTACTTTGGGTAGTTAGTGCTTCAAAATCCAGAGCCTCGGATTCCCCTCCAAACAGTGACAGTGCTCCACGCACTAAATGAGGTAGTGCCCATGAAGTGGGCAGCCCGCACAGAGTAAGCGCTGAAAACCAGTGTTGTTATTAATAATCACAGTGTTTTCCTGACTTGGATCAAGGCAGGAAGGGGGTAGAGGGCTCACTCTCCCCATAGGTGACCAGATGGTAGAGGACAGGGTGGGGGCAGCCTAAGACCTGGTTGCTGACCCCAAGGCCACCCCAGGCCGTGCACGGAATGGTGAGACCTAAGCTCTCTTTAGTCTCTCTCTGGGAAACAGCATGGCGGTGCTGCTGGGTCTTCTGCATAGACTTCTTCAGGTACATCCTGTGACAATGTCAGCCCTGTTCACGGAGGGGCTCCACTGGGCCATCACCCCCAGGGACTAGGCAAGAGCACCCCTGTGCTGTGCTACAGGCTGCAGGCTGCAGTCGGAGCGCCATGCCAGACACAGGTGGGCACCACTGCTTTACAAAATGACAGATCAGAGCAGCCGGCAGCTGTGTCAAAGCTGATCCAGCATTTCTCTGCCTCCTCCTCTTTACATTCTTTCCCTGCTTTCTTCTCCCCACTTACCCCACGCCCCTCCTCCTCCTCTTCTTCTTCCTTCTTTTTTTCTGCTCTTCCTTTCCTTCTCATATTCCAGAAGTGGCTCAGTGTCTCAAGGTAGAAGACAGTGAAAAGGCCTCTAATGCCTGCCTCCTTTAGGCTGGCTCCCCGCTAGCCCACAGTGCTCCCCACATCACGGTGGTCACCTCTACCGCCCAGGACTTCACTCCTTCCAGGTGCAGCCCAAGCCAGCTAAGGATGTTTTAAGTTTAAAAACTAGTTATCTGGGTTTGTGTCTGGGCTCCCCTGTGGCCCGGGGAGGGTCTTGTGCCTTCTCTGAGCCCCAGTTTCTTCCACGGAAGCAACCCCAGTACCTGCACCCTGGGCTCACGAGCCAGCAAGATGGTCCACGTAATGCCCACCATGGTGCCCAGTGCCCTAGCAGGTGCTTATTAAGTGTCAGCCATGTTTTTCCCTAAAGGGCTTACTTTCCTGTGACACTGACACATTGTTGCCTATCCTGCTGCCAAATCAGGCACAGTCCAGCCTGGACCGGGAGCGAAGGTCAGTGCTGAGAGCACTGGGCGAGGTGAGGGTGAGTCACGAAGGACATCTCAGCTGCAGTCTGCTGACCTCCTGGACCCGCAGGTGCTGCCAGCATAGGACAGGTCCACAGGAGCCTCTGCGTCACCCACTTACCGGGTATCCCCGCACCAGGAGGGCTTGGGTCACTCAAACATGTCTATGAGCACCTGCCAGGATGAGGAGCATCCACAGAAGAGTAGGAACATCAGAACTGTCTGGCATAAAGCGCTGGCCCGGGGCTAGGGACTCACCACAGCTGCACACATAGCTCAGGAGGCATGAAGCCAGGGGTGCCCGCCTCCATCCCCCAGGCCCGTGCACTTGGGTGTGTCCACCCGTGAGTGATCTGTGTTGGCCCGGGAGGGGTGAGAGCACAGTGTCTGAGCTCTGAAGGGAAACAGCAGACTCTGCCTCCCTGCTGAACATGGTCCTGTGAGTCAGGATTCAGGCCCAAGGAGCCTGTATGATCTCAGAGGGTCATGCCTCGCTCTGAGCCTCGGGTTCCTTGTCTGTGTTCAGACAGACTTCATGGCTGGTGAGGCAAAAAGGCTGCAAGTCTGATATGAGCTACAGCTGCCCTTCCTGTCTGTACAAGGGAGTGGCACAGAGGTCAGTCCAGAGGAGTAGATGGCGCAGACCCAAGGGACAGGATAGGGGGGTGGGTGTGCTGTGTAGCCACATGTCTCCAAATCAGATTCAGGCTAGCCCTCCTTCTGGGACAAAGCTAAATGGGCAAGAATCTGGGTGGTGGGCCTTTCCACACTGCCCAGGCGGGATCCCTATGGCATTCATTGTTCTTGATTCCCATTGTAACTTAAAGGGAAACTTCACCATGTCCGGAGCCCTTGGTGTCCTGCAAATGAAGGAGGAGGATGTCCTCAGCTTCCTTGCTGCAGGAATCCACTTAGGTGGCACCAACCTGGAGTTCCAGATGGAGCAGCATATCTACAAAAGGAAAAGTGATGGAATCTACATCATAAATCTGCAGTGGGCTTGGAAGAAGCTCCTCCTGGCAGCTGGAGCCATAGTGGCCACTGAAAGCCCTGCTGACGTCAGCGTCGTGTCCTCTAGGAACACGGGCCAGCGGGCTGTGCCGAAGTTTGCTGCTGCCACTGGAGCTACTCCTATTGCTGGCCGCTTCACTCCTGGAACCTTCACTAACCAGATGCAGGCAGCCTTCCGAGAGCCACGTCTTCTGGTGATTACTGACCTCACGGAGGCATCTTACATCCATCTGCCAACCATTGCTCTCTGCAACACAGACTCCCCTCTGCGCTACGTGGACATTGCCATCCCGTGCAACAATAAGGGAGCTCACTCTGTGGGTCCGATGTGGTGGATGCTGGCCTGGGACGTGCTGCGCATGCCCGGCGCTGTTTCCCGTGAACACCCATGGGAAGTCATGCCTGATCTCTACTTCTACCGGGATCCTGAAGACATTGAAAAGGAAGAGCAGGCTGCTGCTGAAAAGGCTGTGACCAAGGAGGCATTTCAGGGTGAATGGACTGCACCAGCTCCGGTGCAGTTCACTGCTGCTCAGCCTGAGGTCGAAGACTGGTCCGAAGGCGTGCAGGTGCCCTTCGTGCCCGTTCAGCAGTGCCCTACTGAAGACCGGAGTGCTCGGCCAGCCACAGAAGATTGGTCTGCAGCCACCACTGCGGAGGCCACTGAGTGGGTAGGGACCACCGCCGAGTGGTCTTGAGCTGTTTGGCCGACACTTCAGCAAAAATGGGAACGAGGCTGATGAAAAATTAAACAGTTTTTAAAAATAGAATCTGGGTAGGACCCTCAGAAGAACTTGCTGCATGGAAAGGCAGAGTGAAGGGCTTCTGGGGCTGGGCTGATGGGACTGGGCCCAGTCAGTGGGTGGAGCTAGAGTGTGGATCTGGGCACTCAGGATGGCACAGTTACTCTTCTCTTGTTGCTGGGAAAAAACACCTGACACCCAAAATGAAGGAAGGAAAAGTTGTTTAGCTCAGTTAGTGGTGGTTTCAGTCCATACTCCGCTGGCTCCAAGGCAGAGCAGCACGTGGCAGAAGGCAGCAGTTCCTGGTGGTGGCAAGGAGCTCAGGCAGCTAGCCAGCCTCTCTCCCCTCCGTATGTTGTAATGCAAATTACTCACCCCAGGGCTAAGTTATAGCACTCACACCTGCGATCCCAGCATCGGATCAAGAATCAATCACAGACTCCAGAAGCCAGCCCATGACTGCGTTAGGCTTTGGAGCCGACAGCTAGACACAGAACACAACGCAATAGCTAAAGCTGCTTGGATACAGGAAGAAGCAGAGGGAGCGGGGGTTCTCAGCTGCAGGCCACAAGGCCCCCTCCTTTCCTACCCACCACCAGTTCCTCCCCAGATGTGGGGGAGACACGAGGGTGACAGGCCCCACTGAGAGGGCCCCACAGAAGCCCCGGCTGGCTTTAATCTCTGACATCAGAGCCCAGGTGTCACTGGATATAGCACAGCAGCTACGTGGGCACACACCTGGGTCCTTCCAGCTCAGCACCACACTGGGGTTCTCCACTCAGGTCTTCTGGCTGCCAGGCCTTGGTGGCCTCATGTGGTGCTGGAAGAAAGATAGGTACACAGGGACCTGGCCAGCCCATGCAGGGCTGAGGACTTTATACCACCTCCTAGCATTGGATAAGATCCCACTATGTCCCTTGCCTCTGAGGTGAGAAACAGGATAGGACAGAAGAGGCCAGTGGCCACTGTGACCCCTGGACACATGCCAGGGCCCAAACCTCCCACAACTCTTAACCATCTTCCTCTCCACCACCACCACATCTGTTCTCAGAAAGTGAGCTACTGAGGTAGCCAGCAAGATAGCTTGCTTAGGCAAGAGCAGGGACCAGGGTTTGAACCCCGGCCCCACATGCCATACCAGACCCCCTCTCCTGGGCATGCTGAGCTGACCACCAAGACCAGGCATGGTGGTGCACACCTATAATCCCAGAGCTGGGGAGGCTAAAAATAGGAGGATTACAACAAGTCTGAGCTGAGTGGTGAGTCCCTGTACCAAATTCATAAATTAAAAAAAAAAAAAGTGAACTTGACTGGATTTGCTCTGCAGCGTGAGCAGCGGACCAGTCTCCAGGTGGATCACCTCTCTCACCTCCGCAGTCCACCTGGGTACTTAAAGACCCAATTTCTGCCCTACCATCTCTAGCTCTGTGCATGCGGGTAGGTCTCTCCTATTTGAGGTTCAGGTTTCTTACCTACAAAATGGAGTTAATGTTTAATTCAAGGGGTTCTGACTACTTGCATTTTGACAGAAAACAAAGTCTTCAGCAAAGGAATGAACCCCCAGGAGAGTAACTTAGGAAGGGGCCAGGCCACCCTGTGGGGACTGGAGCTTCACTGTGGAGCTGAGTGGCTCTTCCAGGGATGATGTCTGCCTGCCAAAAGCCCTGTTTCTTTTTTTCTTTTTTTTGTCTTTTTGAGACAGGGTCTCGCTATGCAGTTCAGGCTGGCCTTGAGCTCACTTGTAGCCCAGGCTGGTCTCAAACTCACACCGATCCTCCTGCCTCAGCCTCCCTAGTGCTGGGATTACAGGCGTGCGCCACCACGCCCAGCTCAAAAGCCCTGTTTCTATGTGCACATCTCCTCCTGCCCTACACTGGGCTGTCTCCGGGAGGATGCTGTGCTGGGAGGAGACTGGTGAAGCCCCTGCGGACCTGCTGCTTTGTCCCTGCAGGATTTCTTTAACTTGTCTCCACAGCTCTGGAAAACAAGTATTGGATTCCCATTTTACAAAGGAAAGAATGAGTCTCTGGGATTAGATCTCTGGCCATGGGTCACATGAATGAGAGACAATAGCACAATTGGAAGCTAGGATTTCCTGGCTCCAAAGTCCCAGCAGCCAGAAGAGAATGTCCCCTGTTGCCACCATCCTTGCTATTCCTCTCAGTGTGAGCTCTGGGAACATCTTAGCTGTAAGAGTACCTTTTAGGCCCTCATTTTGACCCGAGAAGTCAGCATTTGTAATCCCAAGTCATGTCACTGGAATCTCACCAAGGTAATTCTGATTTACCACTTCCCATGCAACTCATGGGGAAAATAGAGATACGAAAACATATTTATAACTACTGGGGAGTCAAGGGTCTCTAAGTCCAGCCACAAAGAAGGTTCTCTGGAACAAAGAGAGTGATCCAAGGCCTCACCCGGCTTTATTCAGTGGAGGAGTGGCTTGAGGAGGAATGACTGAAATAGGACCAGACTCAGTCAAAATAGAGACAGTTGCTCTTCCTTCAAGGAGAGCAGGTTAGGCGGTCCTCCACATTATCCCCAAGAAGGCAGGGCAGCACCTGCCCCCCAATCCTCCCCTGTGCCCCCTGCTCTGGCCTCCCCACCCCTCGCTCCTTTCAGATACCACATGGCCAGGCCTGCAGGAGGAGCCTGCAGCCCAGGGGAGGGGACATTCCTGGCCACCTCGTTGGGGAGGCCCCAGGAATGAGGCTCCTGCATGGGGGTGCTATCAGTGAGTCCAGAGGACAAGGTGCGAAGCACAGGAGGAGGGGTGGACAGAGGCCCTGGGCTCAGAGCACCCTTTGCCCTTCTCCCAGACAACCCCTGCCCTAGGTCAGCTGTTGGAACACAGTGTGATGGAAGTCCTGAGGTGGAGCTGCTAGGGGCTGCGGGGACCTGGCTCTTGCCTCCCCACACAGGCCCTACCCCCTGCTCTTCTGTGCTGTCCTCCAGGTACCCCTGTCCCACCTGCTGAGTGGCTCTCTGGTCTGGGGAAGCCTATCACTCCAACCGGAGCGTGGTGCATGGCTTGGCAGGTAGCACGTGCCTGAAAGCTCACGTGTGGTGGGCCAATGTGGCTCCGAGGCCCCTGCCTCATTGCAGAAGCCCTGCCCCTTCTTAGCAGTCTCCCTGGAGAGTCAGGCTGTAGGAAGGAGTGGGGTCTCCCCATACCTGCCCCAGGGGCTGGGGTGGGGGACAGGTGAGCCGGTCTCACTGCCTCAGGCCCTGCTCACCACAGTCAGCAGGTGACCTTTGCCCTGCCTACTAGTCCCTCTGTGCCTGCTGTCTGCCCTGGGGACAATATAAAACAGACCAGAACCCTCTTGCCTGCCTACTGAGTCGGTCCCTAGAAGCAGCTACTCCAGGTAATACCGTTGGGGCAGGGAGCAGGGAGCAGGTTGGGGTGGCCAGGGAAGGTTTTCCATGCATGCCCAGCCCCAGGGCCAGAAGACAGCCCACAGGAGCCCAGGAAGCTGTGGGGGACATAGGTGTCCCCACTGCCAACTGCACTGAGGAAACAGAGGCCCAGGAGGAGGACGTCAGCTGCCCAAAGCCACACCCAGGCTGGTGGCCACACTGGACTAGAATGGGCACCCACGCTGTACATGTCTCCTCTCTCTGCTTGCTGAGAGGAAGCCATTGGCCCTCCACCCCAGTGCAGACAGGACCCGGAGGCTGCATTCCCAGTCTGGGGGTCCTGTGCAGCCCTGCTCCCGGCTCCTACTGACCCACCCCAAGGACTCAGAGGTGGGGGTGGGAGTGCAGGTGAGGAGCCCTCACAGGACTCTTCCCTGCAGGAACAGAGGTACCATGCAGCTCCGAGTGCTCCTCGTTGTGCCCCTCCTGGCACTCCTGGCCTCTGCCCGTAAGTGCTTTCTGGGGACCAGGCTGAGGGCAATCTGGGAAGTGGTTTGGGGTTCCTGTGCCCTGTGGGTGGTAGCCAGGTGGGAGGCAAGGGGCCCCCTGAGAGCTGAGCCACCTGCTCAGCCCTGTTCTCCTGGCAGGAGCTGAGGACACTGAGGCCTCCCTCCTGAGCTATGTGCAGGACTACGTGCAACACGCCTCCAAGACTGCCCAGGACGCACTGACCAAGGTGCAGGACCTTCAGATGACCCAGAATGCCAGGTATGCCCACTGGGCCTCTGTGCCAGTTTCCGCTGTCTCCACCTGGTCTGTCCACCCCAGCGGGAGCTCCCAAACCAGGCCAGGCTTGGGCCACTCACAGGGCCAGGGGTCAGGGGCCAGGGCCCAGGGAAGAGATGACAGAGGTGGGATCTGCTTTCCTATTGTCCTCCTTTCTAAGCCCCAGCCTGTGCTAGACCACCTTTGCCCTCACTGCCATGTTCCCCTTCTCCTTGTTGGGCAAGAGGGGTGTCCCTTTTGGCCTGGAGTGGAGGGAGGGCCGCGTTTTACTCTGTGCTGGGCCGAGGCTAGAGTGGGCCGAAGTCCGTCCTGCTTTCCCAGCCTGTCCTACCAAGAGTCCTCGGCTCCCCCTGCTCCCAGCCTTAGTGCAGCAGAGGCCTTTGCAAATGTTGGCATGCTTGGGATGGGCCCTGGAGTGCGTATTAGTTTCTCCATTTTGCTGAAAAGGAAGTTGAGGTTCAGAGAAGTTAGGGGACCTGGCCAGACTGTACAGCTAGCCAGTCCCTGTCCCTCTGTTCCTTCACCCGGATCTCCCCAGGGTGCACAGCACCAGGGGACAGCATTTGCCAGGAAGGCACGGCAGCCCTGGCCTACCCATCTCCCTCCCACTCACCATCTTGTGCCTTGGGTCCAGGGACCATGGAGTGGGGCTGGGGTACAGATCTGGCCCTGCCTAGAGAAGTGTGGGGTTAGGCTGTGCTGGTTGCTGTCACCACCTCTGGACGTCTTCCACTTGGGGTGGCAGCTCCTGGTGGTTCCTGTCTGGGGCCTCAGGGGCGTTACTGGGTAAGACCAGGGAAGCTGGAGCGCTAGGATGAGCCCCCACACCCACCACCGTGCCCACCTCTTTCTGACTCCCTGCCAGGGGCTGGGTGAACGACGGCTTGAGCTCCCTGAAAGACTACTGGAGCTCCTGGGCGGACAAGTGGTCCGGGTTCTGGGACATCACGCCTGAGAAAGCTGAGCCAACCCCAGCTCCCTCAGACATCTGAGCCCTGAAGGTTCCAGGTGCCTGTCGGCCCATCCTGCCAGCTCCCTGGGTCCTGAGGCCTCCAGGGATGCCGCCTGAATTTGCTGGAAAGGGACAATGCTCTCAGTGCCTTTCCAGCCCTCCCCAGACCTGGCCACCTGCAACCATCCTGCCTCCCAATAAAGCTGGATGAGAAGCTGCTATAAGCGGGTGTCCCTTATGTACTGTGCATGCGTCAGCCTGGGAATCGTGGGGCCTAGGCGTGTGGCCTCTGAGCTTGAATTTCCTTCTTTGTAGGTTAGGAGGAACCCCTTACTCTGCTTACCTTGACAGGCCTGCGTGAAAGGTCCTACGGAATGACAACTTTGATGAGAAACTGTTTAAATTGCGTAGTGCTACGCAGCATGACTTGAGTGTGTCCCCCATGCCTGGCTGGCACTGCCATGTCATTGTCAGAGGCAAGACTGACTCACAGTTCCCAGAACACAGAGGACGTCAGGTTCAGCTAAGTTCTAGTTGTGGCTCCACCGCTCCAGAGCAGCTTATTTCTGGTCTGTCAGTAGGCACCCCTGAAATCAGGTGTGTAATCCTAGCACTTGGGAAGCGGAGGCAGGAGGATCATAGTGAGTTTTGTTTGTTTGTTTTTGTTTTTGTCTTTTTTGGGACAGGGTCTAACCATGCCATTCAGGCTGGTTTTGAGCTCACTTTGGTAGCTCAGGCTGGTCTCGAACTCGCACTGATCCTCCTGCCTCAGCCTCCCGAGTGCTGGGATTACAGGCGTGCGCCACCACACCCAGCAATCATAGTGAGTTTGAGGTCAGCTGAGCTACACAGTGAATATAAGGCCAGTCTAGACTTCCAGAAGAAACCAATAATAATCACAATACTGCCTCCCCCGAGGTCAGTTAGCTGCAAGAATGCAGTGGCATGATGTTTAGAAGCACCTGCCACAGTGCCTACACCACCTGCCAAAGATGCCTGAGAAGGGATTGGCACCGACAGCTGACCTGATTGGCTTCTTAGAAACACATCCGGCTTCTGAGAACAGAGATGGATCATGCGGTCGCCTCAGCAGGGGCAGTTCTGTGTGTCCCCGCCATGCAACACTCTCACACTGGGTCCACAGAGGGACCTCCCACTCTGCAGATGAACAGACTGAGGTTTAGAGAGGTCACTGTACTTGCCCTGTGCCACATAGCCACCAAGTGGCACCCGAACCCTCAGACCCAGGTCAGCTGCCCATGTTTTGTTCAGCTGACATGGAAAAACTAAATCTTGGGGGCCCGGCAGGATGGCTCAGTGGTCTAAAGCGCCTGCTTAGGAAAGCTTGGGCGGCTGCAGGGACCACAGTTCGATCCCTGGCACCACATGCTGCGCCAGCCCTGACCTCGGGGAAGGCTGAGCTGGCCATAGAAATGAGTGAATAAACAAGCAAGGGTTCTGAAACAAACAAATAAATAAAATAAAATAAAATAAAATAAAGAAAAACTAAATCTTTGTGAGTCCTCTGCCTGCCGCTGGGGGCGCTTTTCCAGGTCTTGGAGGTGCTAGGGCAACCAGCCCTACCTGAGCTACTTCCTCTCTGCAGACCCATCTGGCCTCTCTGCCTACCAGCCAGAGCCAAGGGTCTCAGAGCCCATACCTGAGAAATGTCGGTACCCAAGTCTGACTGACACTGTAGGTAGCACTGGATGACTAGAAAATAAAAAGCCCATTTCTTTATTCAAGGGGTCAGAAAGATACTCTGGAGGTGAGGAATCAGACAGCCCTGTAGTCCTAGCATTTGGGAGAATGAGACAGGGGGATTGTTGTGAGTTTGAGACCAGCCTAAACTGCACAACTGCACAGCAAGACTAAAGAAAAAAAAAAAAATCCCTAGAAAACTCAGGTTTCATGGCAACCCACTGTGGTCCCCTTCTGTTCCTCTCTCAGACAGTTGTTTTTTTGGGGGGGCCCGGCAGAATGGCTCAGTGGTCTAAAGCGCCTGCTTAGGAAAGCTTAGGCAGCTGCAGGGACCGCGGTTCGATCCCCAGCACCACATACTGCGCCAGCCCTGCCCACAGGGCAGGCTGAGCCGGCCATGAAGATAAATAAATAAAAGTTCTAAAAAAAGACAGTTGTTTTTTATTTCTCCCTTAATAAATATATTCTGCTAATAAAATAAAATAAAATAAAAACCATAGGCTGGGCTTGGCAATGCACCTGTAATCCCAGCACTTTGGAGGCTGAGGCAGGAGGACCACCACAAGTTTGAAGTCAGCTTGGGCTACAACTCAAGGCCAGCCTGAATTACACAGCAATACTCTTACCTTAAAAAAGAAAAAGAAAAAGAAAAAGGGCTGGCAAAATAGCTCAGTGGTTTAAAGCCTCTGCTTAGGTAAGCTTAGGCAACCACAGGGACCGCAATTCAATCCCCAGCACCACATGCTGTGCCAGCCCCACCCTCAGGGCAGGCTGAGCCAGCCTTAACATAAAGTTAAAAAACAAACAAACAAACCTTTCACCCACACAAAAACGCTAGTTGCCCATGGGCAGGCGGGGCTCAGGTGAGCAGTCCAGCCTCTCTTGGCTGCCCGTCAGCAGTGACTTCCTCTCTCTAAGCTCTGCTTCACTATTGGGATCTGGATCTAGGGACGATCGACTCTGATTTCTGGAAGGATGAGACGATGGCTACCACGTCATCTGGGAAATGAGTGTGCTAATACCCGCACGAGGCAGAGCTTTTGTTTCCGACTTGGGTCAAAGCTGGCAAGGACGGGTGGCAGTGCCTGGAGCCACAGGGCAAGGGGCCAGCTTCCAAAGCCGTGCCTTTTTAGCCATGGCAGAATAACTTGTCATTTGTACCTGCCCGAATCTTTCAAGTTCTAGGGGCTCCTCGTGACTTGTTGGATCTGGCCTGCAGCCAGGAAGTGGGGGGAAGCTCCTGTCGAATGCCCAGGTGGACAACTCACTGCCTGGCTCCATCGATGGACACAGTAAAGGTCTACACCTCTGCAGGGCACTTGGCACCGGCTGATGTGTCACTGTGCTGCCCTGTTACCACCTTTCTATCTGAGCCACGCTGGGACGATGGGGTCTGGTCCCCACTGCTAACCAGCCACGTACCCTGCAGGACCTCTACCCCAGATAAAGGCCCGAGAGCCTGACCCACCCCATCCCTGGGCTGTCACCTACAGTGCCCCACACCCCGCTTCCATTTCCCCCAAAAGAAAGAAGCTCTTTCCCACTTTGGAAACGTTTATTCTAAGAAAGTGAATGCTGGGAGAGGGTGGGGGTGGTGGGCAGGGGCGCCTCACTGGGCGGTGAGCTGCTTGGAGGCCTGGTCGATGGAGCTCAGGATGCTGGCCTTCAAGCTCTCCAGCACGGGCAGCAGGCCCTGGCGGAGGTCCTCCAGAGCGGGCTTGGCCTTCTCGCTGAATGTTTGCAGGTGCTCGCGGGCCTTGGCCTGGTACTCTGCGAGGCTGGCGCTATCCTTGAGTGCCTCGAGCCGCTGGGCCAGGCGCTGGCGCATGTCGTCGCTGTAGGGCCCCAGCTGCGTGCGCAGCGTGTCCACGTGTTCGCGCGCGCGGTCGCGGAGGTCCTCGCCCAGAGGGGTCAGCTTCTCCTGCAGCTCCTGCAGCTTCTGGCGAGCGCCTTCGCGCAGCTCGGTGCCCAGCGGTGCCACTTTGTTACGGTAGCGCTCCACCTCTTCCTTCACCTTCTTCTGGAAGTTTTCCAGGTAGGGTTGCACCTTCTGCTTCACCTCCTCCAGATCCTTGTTCATCTCGTCCCTCAGCCACTGCGTGTCTTTCTCCAGGTTGTCCCAGAACTCCTGGGTCACCGGGCCAAGCTCTGAACGCAGCTTAGTGAAGCTGCTGCTCAAGGTGTCCCAGTTGTCCAAGAGCTTCAGGCTGGAGTGGGAGAGAAGGCGGCTGAGGGGCAGCGTCTCAGGCACCTTGTGCAGCCTGGGATCTCCCGGCTCCGGCAGAAGCTGTGCCGGGTGTGCAGCAGCTCTGTTCCTGGCTTTCCCCACATTCCCGCCTAAGCACAGAGCGGGGCTCGAGCCTCCCCTTGAAGGACACTCCCTTCTCTCTGCAGCCAGCCAGCCCAGGGAGGTGTAGCACCCGATTGCGATTGCTGTAAGGCCTGGGAGCCTGCCAGAGGCTATGCCTGCATCTCTATCCACACCTGCTGTAGGGCCCCGCACACTCAATAGCAAGAGAGGGTTTGGCCAGCGCCCCCCCCCCCCTTAGATCCTTACTTCAGCTGTTTTCCCAAGACGGAGGCTTCCAGCTGGGCCACGTAGTCTCTGCCGGTGTCTCTGACTGCGTCCACATACACGGTGGCGAAATCCCTCACGCGATCCCATGAGGTCTGGGGATCATCTCGCTGCCAGAAGTGCCGAGCCTGGCTCCCTGGGGCTGAGAGGAGACCCAGCTCAGGTCAGTTCTCTGCTGGGATCTGGGACTAGGAGAGGGGTGCTCCCTGGGCCCAGCATGGGCCAGCAGGGCCCAGAGAGAGGCTTCCCGGTGGTTGGGTCCCTAGGCAGAGGGTACCTACCAGCCAGGAAGAGCACAGCCACAGCCAGCACCACAGCTTTCATCCTGCAGGGCGTGGGTGACCTGGAGGAGGACAAGGCTTGGCTAAGGGGTGCCTCTAGCATGAAGAGCTCCACGCTCCCCACACCTTCTAGGCAGAGGGGAAGAGGGCCTAGAGTGGGGTAGCGGCCCAGGAGCCCAGGTCTCTGGCTGGGCAGAGCCCGGCATCAGTTTCCCAGTGCTGAGGACAAGGGCAGCCTGGGGCAGGGAGCAGTGCTTACCTCCCTGGAGCTCTTAGACCAGTCCCTGAGCATCCAGCCCTCCCCTGGCCTTTTTATGTCTCTACACAGGGGCTGGGCTGCAAGGCTGATAAGCCCAGACAGCTCTGTCACTGCTCACTGGCTCTGGCGATGTGGAACTGAGAGTTCAAGGATCAGCTTTGTCTCTGGGGCCGGGCAAATAGAATGGGCAAACAGGAAACTGCGGGGGCTGCAAGACAGGGGTCAAGGGTTTTGGTGGGGGCAGGAAAGAAGAAGCTGCAGGTTTGAGGATCTCTGTGGGATTGGCCAGGGGTAGCCATCCGTCCCCTTCCCTGTGGGAGTACAAGCCATTGTTTCTTGTGGAGAGGAAGGAAAGGGTAGGCCTCCTTCCCAGATTCCCTCAACCAGCTGTTGTCTTCTTGCATTCCAGGGAGATTGACTGTTTACAGGTTTCAAGACCCTGGCGCTGGCCCTGCCCCCAACACTGGCCTCCTGTGGTCCCTAAGGTGTGGCACACTTCTGTTTACCCTTCACAGGCCTCCCAAGCTCTAAGCCCAAGGGAACTAGGGTACCAGGAGGTGCTTGGAGAGAACGCAGGCCAGAGCCTGAGAACCCCAAACTGAATCACAGACACTCATTCAAAATAGATGCTAGAGACCAACACAGAAGGGTCAACTTGTAACTTTTTCCTAAAATAAAGATGTTAGTCTTGGGGCTGGGGAGATAGCTCAGTAGGGTAAGCACTTCCCTGGCAAGTACAAGAGCCTGAGTTCAATCCCTGGTTCCGGGGGGAAAAAAAAAAAAAAAAAAAAAAAAACCAAAGATGTTAGTCTTGCCTCAACTCAAGGATGACCTCACCGTCTCCCGAGACCTCTGCTTCCAAAAGATGTCTAATACCAAAAGGTGTAATATCAGGAGTGGAGCGCAGTGCCTCGGTCTCTCATGTTGAAGTCTTACGCCCTCTCCTTCTTTGAATGCACATCAGATCACACGTGGTTTGGATAGGCACCAGCTCCTAGAAGCCCCTGATGGGGAAGGAGCCCTTGGGGACTCTGGCAGCCGGAGACTGGTTTTTCATTTCATTTTGCCAGTATCTGGCTGGAGTTAGACTGTGAGCAAATTAGGCACTCTGAGCCTTAATTTCCTTTCAGCAAAATGGACTCCAGAATGACCAGTGGTGCTGGTGGCCCCAAGAGCCCCTAAGTGGAAAGCACTGTGAATAGATGGATGCTAGCTGCACTGTCTTGCAAGTTTTCTTTTGGAAAGCCCCGGTCACCAGCTCCCTGGCAGAAGGACCTGGTCCCAGAGTGTGTGAATGTTCACATTGAGAGGAACTTTAAGGTCAGTTACTCTGCCTTTACCCTGCCCTGCTTCCTTCCAGATGAGAAACCAAAGGGATTTTCTTAGCATTTCTTATCCTTTAGAGTTGGAAGCCAGGTTGGACCTGGAACCCAGGTCTTTGGACTTGGGACTCGGGCAGAAATATATCCCACACCATCTCCCTCGGAAACTCCTCAGCTCTCTAGAAACCAGTCTGGCTCCTGCTTGCCAGATCTGGGCATGGCTGGGCTCCAGGACTGCTCCCTCTCTAGATGGTCTCATGCCTTTTGTGTGAGAGAAGGCTTTGACCAGAAAAGCCTAGGTTTGAATTCTGGTATGTGTCACCCTTATTAGCCACAGAACTCGGGGAAAGTTACATAACATTCCTACATCTATCTCTTATCTGCTAAGATAGTGCTAGAACCTGCCATCTCTTAAAGTTGCATGGTAGGGAGAATAATAGCCCTCCAAAGACATGGACAACCTAAGACTTGGAATCTGTGACTGTGACCGTACATAGCAAAAGCGTTTTTTGTCTTTTTGAGACAGGGTCTTGCTATGCAGTTCAGGCTGGCCTTGAGCTCATTTCTGCGGCTCAAGCTGGTCTTGAACTTGTACTTATCCTCCTGCCTCAGCCTCCCAAGTGCTGGGATTATAGGTGTCACCACCATGCCCAGCCCTACAAAAGGGTTTTTTGGTCAGTGTGATTAGGGACTTACAGCTGGAGTGGTTAGCTTGGCTCATCCAGGCGGGCCCACTGGACTCACAGGGGTCTCTTAATATGCAGGACAGGAGCAGGGGATATGGGTTCTAGAAGGGGCCACCACAGCTTTGCCCTAGAAGTTGGAAGAGGCAGAGGGCCAGATTTCCTCCGAGAGGCTCCAGAAGGAACACACCTCCAATGTCAGCCACAACTTTAGCCTAGTGGGCCCCTTTTGGACTTCTGACCTCCAGAATTATAATAGATTAGTGTTGTTTCAAGAATGGTATTTGAACATGTATACAAAACATTAGAAAGGTAATCAACAAGGTCCACTTACTGGTATACTGAGGCGAAGAGCAGCTATTCTGTTTCCTGAATCTCAGTTTCTGGACTCTATTCTCATTTCTGGAGGGTGTGGTGAGAGATTTGTATTGCAAGACATTGGCAGGCTGCCCCGAGCCTCGACACCCAGCAGCACCTGTGGGGAAGGCAGGGAAGTCCACATTTCTGTCTGGGTTTGCTTGCAGGTGCCAAGATGTACTGGGACATCTTTCCCAGGACAGAGCCAGCCCAAAATGCCTATGCTGAGGGAGATGATCTATACCACCTGTGGTTCATGGGGAGGGTAGGTGGGTGACCCCAAGGACAGCTTCCTGGATCTCAGGCCTATCCCCTGAGGGTCAGAGCGCATCCTAGCAGTGTGGAGGATCCCAGCCACTTCCTTGTTCGGCTACAGGACCCTCACTGCTGCCTCACCTTCTCTTTGGCTTACTACTGCAGTTATTATGGCTAAGCCTGATGTCCAACATTTACCAGTGCTTCAGTGGCTAAAGCCACCTTCAGTCAGCTTGTGCTGCTATAAGGCTGTAGGCCTTGCTACTTGGCTGCCAGCAATCTAGCTCAGGGCTGCTTGGGCTTCCTGACATCCTTCAGCTGTTTTTTTAAAATTTATTTTATTTTTTATGTTATGGCCTGCTCAGCCTGCTCTGGGGGAGGGGCTGGCACAGCATGTGGTGCTGGGGATTGAACCGCGGTTCTTGTGGTTGCCTAAGCTTGCTTAAGGAGATGCTTTAGACCCCTGAGCCATCTTACCAGCCCCTTTTTGTCTTGAGCTCACTTCTGTAGTCCAGGCTGGTCTGGAACTCGAAACTGATCCTCGTGCCTCAGCCTCACAAGTGCTGGGATTATGGATGTATGCCACTACGCCCGGCTCTCCTTCAGCTGTTGATCTGGGTGTGGGCAGGGCCACGAGTCAAGGAGGCCTGGCTTCTAGCTCTTTAACAGTGGCCTGTTGGCTGCTGTTAGCCTAGTACTGTCTTCAAGCCCATCTTGGTTTCTTGGCTCAGGGTGGAGGATGCTGTGTGACAGCCTGCTACGGAGCAGGAAGTTTCCTTTTTAAATATGCTTATGCAGCACAATAAAAAAATATGGTGAATATTTAGATTAAGAAAATTTGTTACAGCAAGACACATTCCCATTAATCCCCCTCAGACTATTCTGTTTTTCAGCATGCTCATCTCATCATTCTTGGCACTCTCTGAAGCAGTTCTGGAAGTCCTCTTTGGCCACACTGCTGTGGCTGCTTAGAGGTTCTGAACAGATTCAACACATTTGCCTTTCCTGGTCAGTGGCTTTGGAGGAGAGACAGCATCAGGTTTCTATGCGTCTCTGCCTTTCCATGTAAAAAAGAACTTCCTAAGTTCTTTTTAAACTTTATGTATGTGTTTATGTATGTATGTACATATGTATGTATGTATGTATGTTATGGTCAGCTCAGCCTGCCCTGGGGGTGGCACTGGTGTAGCATGTGGTGCCTGGGATTGAACCATGGCCCCTGCCGCTACCTAAACTTGCCTGAGCAGGCGCTTTAGACTGCTGAGCCATCTCGCTGGCCCCATTGGGTGGTTCTCGACAGTAGCAGTCACTATATATTTGATCACCCCTCGTAAGGACACAAAGGAGGACTTTCAGAACTGCTTCAGGAGGTAACGAGAACTATGGGACACATGTGTCTGAAGCAAAGGAAATATTTTGAGGAAGACTGGTGGTAATGGGTCTTTTACAGCAATACACAAAGTTAGACACTGTCGATTTTTATTGCACCTGCTATGCACTAATACTGCTCCATTTTATTGTGAAATATTCAGCTTAAGCTCCTCCAAAAACTTTTCTTCCGTTGTAGAAAGGAAGGCTTCCAAGAGATGGAGGGAGAGAGAAGAGGTGGTAAGCAGAATTTAAGATGTGTTAATCCCTATAGGCTAAATCCCAACTTCCCCAGCTTAGGACCAATAAAAAAAATTAATTAATTAATTAATTGTCTTTCTTGAGACAGGGTCTCGCTATGCAGTTGAGGCTGGCCTTGAGCTCACTTTTGTAGCCCAGGCTGGTCTCGAACTCACACCAATCCTCCTGCCTCAGCCTCCCGAGTGCTGGGATTACAGGTGTGAGCCACCACGCCCGGCTAAAAAAAATTTTTTTTAAAGAATTTTTTATTTATTTATTTTTCTTGTTTCAGAACTTTTGTTTATTTATTTTTTACGGCCGGCTCAGCCTGCCCTGAGGGCAGGGCTGGCGCGGTGCCAGGGATCGAACCTCGGTCCCTGCAGCCGCCCAAGCTTTCCTAAGCAGGCACTTTAGACCACTGAGCCATCCTGCCGGGCCCCAGGACCAATAAAAATTTTTAACGAAGGAAGGCAAGCTGATGGAAAGGACAACAACCAGCCAGGCTCATCATGGAATCAGACTCTGGGTCTGTTACAGAGGTGTCAAGCGCCCAGAGATAGAGCTCTTTAGCAGATCCAGTGCTCATCAACGTGGTACTGCCTCCCTCCTTCGCTTCCTTTGGGTGCCTCTAGAGCAACTGTTTATTAGGCCACCAAGCACTGGCCCTAGATCCCCTGACATAAGAGGGGGAGTGGCAGCTGCTCCATGAGTAATTTTGTTAGAATCACTAGCAACCTATTTCACAATTTATGTCTCAACATACAGGTCAATCTGCATGGAGGAAGACTGTTTCTTGCTAGGCCTGGCACAAGACATCAAATATTTGCTCAATGAATGTGACACTGGCACAGTAACGGCAGGCTCACTAGACTGGCGAAGGGTCATGGGAAGGAGAGAGCCTTAGGAACGTTCTGCCTCATACTAGAACCCCAACAGCACCCAGGGCAGGGGACTGAGATCAGCTCTGCATGATCTTCCTGCCCTTCTGCTCAGGAGAAAGACTAGGCCAGAGTTCATCCTTAACCAGCACAAGGGAGGCATGGCTCTCCCTGGATCCTTATCTTTACAGTTGGGTTGGGGTGGCGTCTGGCATGCAGTCACAGTGAGGACCGGGTCAAGACTGGTCACATAGCTTCTCCTTTCTGGAGCCCAGGCCTCGCTGTCTACTCCAGAAGGCAGTACCCTGGCTTGTCTCCACTACCTCCAGCTGAGGAGCACTCAGGCTCACTTCCGGGGGCGTTGGGAGGCACCTGGAGTATGAGTGGTTTCAGACTTGCCCGAGAGCGTACATATCCAGGACTTCCAAAAGACTCTTGCTGCTCTACATGGCCCCCGGGCGACTTTCTGGTCCTCTGTGGACCCAAGCCTTTCACTGAGGTCCTTTCTCACACTCTTCTCCCTGCAGACCAAGCATTTCTGGCTTCCATAACCTTCCGAGCACAAGCCATGCTTGGGACCTCACTGGGAGTTCCGCTCTGCCTTTTGGAATCCAGGTGTGAGGAAAGAAGATGACTGGCTCCACACCCTTTTGGTCCTGTCACTTATTTGGCTGTCACGTCACCAGGCAAGCAGGGGCCCCATAAAGGCTCTCGCTTTCCAAGGCTCTTCTTCACGCTCCTCCTTCAGAAGGAACCCGCTTTCCACCCAAGTTAGCAGTGGAAATGCTCCCTTCCAAGGGGACAGAGTCCATGCTGGGTCTCCAGGGACACAGTCTGAAGCTGAGTTACGCTTCTAGTGAACACCCGATTCCTAAGGCAAGGCAGACTGTGACCTGCTCCAAGCCTCACCCTAGGCTTCGTGACTTCTCTCGTTGCAGCGTCACACTCCCCCCGCCTGGATGCTTCTCCCAACTAGACTCTGAACCATGAGGCAAATAACAGGTCAGCATTAGAACATAATCAGGTTTTATTTTCACACCCTCCTCCTGTCCAGCCAAGTTACTAAGTTGTAAATGCCCCATACAAACAAGGACAAAGGGTCTTAGCAACTTGAGTCTGGAGATTTTGTAAAATCCTTTAGTTCAACATAAATGAGAAAGAAAAAAATACTTCTGACATTTTCAAAGAACAGAAATAGTAAAGTATACTCATATACATTCAACATATATTGCGGATGTTGGCTACTGCAATACAAAGCAACAACGTCTTTAGAAGAGTAGTTTGCGAGATGGCACGGTTAGGAGGCTCACTGGCATTCATCTGCAGGGTTGCTGGAGGGCAGCAGTTGCTTGTAGGTCAGTCAGTTCCATGTAAACAGATCGAGCTGGGTATGAGGCAGGAAGCACAAGGGCAGGGCAGGGGACAGCAGAGTTGGAAAAAGCCCAGGAAGTCACCGACAGCTTCTAGAGCTTCTTGGTAAGCAAGCTCCCTTCTAGTGAGTAGTTGGTGACCTCCACAAGGGTAGGGGAGATGGGAACCATGAAAACACGGGGCAGATCTCCAGAAAGGAAGGGTGTTGCATTGCAGAAATGCACTTGAGGGACAGTGGGCACTGGAGCGGAGCTGCCGGTACCAGTGGAGGACAGCCTGCGTGGGAATCTGGCCAGCAGCGTCAGGATGGCCTACCAGACACCCGCGTTCTTCTGTGCAAATCAGGATGAAAGAGTAGGAAGAGGCGAGGGGCCTTTCATTCTTCTTTCCCAGAAAAAAGAGTTAAGAGTTAGTACAGGTAATGTCTCTCTCTGGTTTTGAAGATCAGGAGATAACTCAGATCCTCTGTCAGCCCTCAGCCAGCAGAGAAGACTTTGGTTTGTAACAGTGAAGAGAAATAAAGGTAATGGGATAAACAGGAGCTATTGCGTATGTGCTGCTTCAGCGGGGGGAAGGGAGGGACCACTGCGTCTGTCACTGGTACAAGAAAAGCGGCTCACAATACAATGCCTGAAGAAAATGCTTGGAACAAAAGGTGCAAGTCACAATTCAAACAGAACAGAATCTGAGTAAATATTCTCTTTGAAACAAAAATTCCTTTTGTCTTTAATAATAATAACAATATTGACATTCACCAAAAACAATCCCTACATAATTGAGAGTTAAAGTGAAGATGCTCAGGAAGAAGGAAGGTGGGAGAGACAGGCCCACGGCAGCCTCCTGTTCCTCTTGCCTGACAAAAAGGCTCAAGGGAAAGGCATTCGGGTCAAAAAATCCTCTGGAGAACACAATGTCAAATGGGAATGAAAGAGACACAACGAGCAGAGTACCTCACTAGGGGGTTTCAGCCCAGGGATAAACAGGAAGGCAACTGACTGCATAGGTCCTGAGGGAGTTGGATTAGGGGCCAAAGAAGCCCACGCAGACCCCCAGCGGCAGCTGGCCAGAGCTCAGCCACTGGCAGCCTCCGTGCCAGGACACAAGTGTCGCCAGTGGATCCCAGCAGTAGAAGAGACCTCCAGGTTCTTGGCCCGGGGTCTGTTTCCCTGTCTCTGTCCTCTCTCATTTGCTAAGACCAGACACCAGCAGCTCTGCAACTCTGCTTTTCATTACTACTGAGGTTGCAGAGAGGTTTCCTTCTGATCGCACCCACAGAGGAGAGGCAGAGAACAAGGGGCTCCCTGATGTGAGGCTGAAGGGGCAGAGGCCTGAGGGCCAGGCCTGTGAACTTAGAACTACTGGCCTCTCATCTGGAGAGAGAAAGGAAAGGAAAGGAAAGGAAAGGAAAGGAAAGGAAAGGAAAGGAAAGGAAAGGAAAGGAAAGGAAAAGAGAAAAGAACAGAACTCCACAGACACACACACACACACACACACACACACACACACACACACACACATAAAAGGAAGAAACAAAGGGAGGGAAGGAATCACCTTCAAAAGGCAGTACTGAAAAGGAAGCAAAGCAAAAAAGTACAAACCCCAAAACCAGCCAAACAAACAAAACCCCCACCAACTTAAATACACCAACTACACTTTCACAAAAGATGGAGAACATGGATTTCCTGTTTATTTCCTTGGTGACTTGGTCATACAAGCAAATATGGCAGACCCCTTCAGAACCCCAAAAAACAGCACACTGATGAGTCATGTGAGGCAACGGCCACGGTATTCTGGGTGGAGACACAATGGTGATTTGGCGCGATGCTGCTATATACTGTTGGTTTAAAATCAACCTTCTCGTTCCCAAGTTGTACACGACCCTGCAACAAAACAGAGAAGACTATCGTTTGTTTTTTTGAGACAGGGTCTCACTATGCAGCCAGGCTGGCCTTGAGCTCACTTTTGTAGCCAGGCTGGTTTTGAACTTGCACCGGTCCTCCTGCCTCAGCCTTCCAAGTGCTGGGATTACAGGTGTGTGCCACCAGGCCCAGCCAAGACTATGGTCTTGAAAACAGAAAAACTTAAATATCCCACATCTCCTCCCTCTCCCTACCACAGGGATGGAACTCAGGGTCTCTCACCTGCCAGGCAAATATTCTACTACTGAGACAAACCAGCCCTAAAGCGTTTGTGTTGTTGCTTTTTTAAATGCAGTTCGTGTACTTGTATTTCTGTAGCCTGCCGCAGTGAGGCTGTAGTATGGACCTGCCTGGTGGCCTCACCTCCATCGCAGGGATAGAGCCCCCAGTACTGATGGCACAGCCTCTGCACTCCCTCAGCCAACCCAGTCAACCTGCTCCTTCTTCACCACTGGTCTCCAATCACACTGCCCTATCTAGAATACCCTGTCTCTAGCTCCTTAAAAAACATGACTGGATGTGTTTTCTTATAGGCATTAACCCTACAGGACTAAGTTTACAGACCACCTGTCTTCCCTTAGCACACTGGCCAGTCCTCTGTTCTACAGAGCTGTCCCTCACTCTCCAAAGGGCTACAGCCCCCACAGTGCAAAACATACTGTGTCTAACCTCATAGCTTAGCCTAGGCACTGTGTCTTGGGTTCCTTTCATATGGCCCCATCTGTATGCCCCTGACTAGCACAGTGCTCAGTAAAAGGCAGGAAGAGGTGACGCCTGGAAAGGGAGGCGCAGCACTGTCAGCCTCTGCAGCCAGCACGCGCTGGATGAGTCTCCTGCACCTGCCGAGGTTAGGAGCTGCCCGTGTGAGGCTGTGCTGGCCGCGGTCAGGCGACACTCACTGTGCGTCCTGTTACACGCCTGCCTGCTCCATGCTGAAGGCCACCTCAGGGTGCTTGTAGCTGAGCAGAATGTCTGTAATACACGTAGATGGGTAGCAAGAAGAGTTCAAATGCTGGCTGCCGTCACTCACGTCCGAGTGCTCGTGACCTCCCAGACTCACCCCACACTCTGCAAGACCAAGGAAAATATGTGGGATCAGCATGGTGGCGTGGTGGTGGGGGGAGAATAGGCAGGAGCCTTGGAGGAGGAGGGAGGAGGCGGTGGCCTAGCTTCAGCTCTGCACTGCAAGTCCTGGTGGGCTGCAGCTGAGCAACCCCGATTCTCCGTCAGTGTTCCCCCTTCCCTAGTCCTTTACTACATTGCATTTCCCACCCAGCCTGGGTGACTCGATGAGATCCCATTGGAAAATACAAAGAAAGGGCTGCAAAAAACAAAATGCAAACACACAGGCCTGCTTCCTGCAGGGTGCGAGAGGCACTGTGCTCACTGTGGCCCTTCCTGGCACTCTGTTCTAGGGGTCACGGGAAGCGCTGTATCCTCAGCCAGCAGCCCTCACAGCAGAAACTGGGACACAGACTCTACTGCTTCGGCCTCTCTACAGACAGGCACCTGGGAACAGGCAGCTTACGGGGGCTGCCACAGAGCCTGCAAGGGAGCACACCTCCCCATGCCGGACCTGTGCCTTGTGTTCTGGCAGCCTTCCCCGGCTGGTTCTAAGGAGAGGTAGAGATGTTTCATTAGGACACAGACCCTTGAGTCAGAAGCAGAAAAGCTGCTGTCACAGGTGTGTCTTCCCACAGCATTGGAAACAGCAATGTGAGCAGCTGTGCTCAGGCTGAAGCCACACCCCCTTCTACACCCACATTTAGGGGAGACAAGTGGGGGTGGTGCTGGATCCTGTTCTGCCTCCCTGTGACTCCTGGGGGCAGCAGAGAGGACTAGTCCCTGACAAAGATGGAGGGAGGCCCCTCAGGAATTTCAATGGGGACTCCCAAGCATAAGGCCTCTTACCCTCGTTTTCCCCATCCTGCAACTGCTGGCTGCCCATGAGTGAAGACTCACTGAGCACCGCATCTGCCATCCGGGCAGAGCTCAGCGCCTTTCCAGCCACGAGACTCATTCCCGGCAAGTTATCCAGCTGCACCTGCAGAAAGCAATCAGTAACAGGCCTAAGAATGCCTGAGAATGTCGCCCTCAGAAACACCTGCCCCTGCTGGAAGAGTCCAAAGGGTGGCCTAGGGCACCATGCAGACTATCACCGCAGTGACAGCAGGTGGATGTGCACAATTAGATCCCCCTCGACACCACTGTGTCCTCCTAAGTCCAGGTCCTGACCTACCACCCCGCCCATCAGCATTCAGGTGGCACAGTTCAGTTGCCCCCTACATTGACAGAAACTTCAAGACATGGTAGTGATTTGCTATTGGGCCACTGCACATGTGGAGTGTGACCAGTATGACTGAGGACCTAAGTGTGCATATTTGGTTAGTATTGGCTAAGTTTATGGGGCCTGGCGGGATGGCTCAGTGGTCTAAAGCGCCTGCTTGGGGAAGCTTGGGCGGCTTCAGGGACCGCGGTTCGATCCCCGGCACCACATGCTGCGCCAGCCCTGCCCTCGGGGTGGGTTGAGCCAGCCATAAAAATGAGTGAATAAACAAAGGTTCTCAAACAAGAATAAAAATAATAAATAAACTTAAAAATTAAAAAAAAAAAGTATTGGCTAAGTTTAAATTTGAATAGCCATATATGACTAGTCACTTCCACTTAACACACCTCAAGAATGTGCCCTAGCCGACAAAACTCTTTGCTGAGTCCCACTGGTTCCCTATGAGGAAGTGTAATGCAGCTGATGGAAATGTGCTAAGAGCCTAAGGATTCATTTGTTGGGCCTGAGTTTAGACCGAGGAGAGGTTTGGTAACTAAGAATCTAGAAGACAAGTGCTTTTGATTCCTCAGTCTAAAATCCAGAGTAATGCGTCCACTGGGATGCTACTGGAATTAAGGGCTGGTCTGCTGGGGTGATTTTGAGAAATATTTCCATAGTTCCCCAAGTACTGGAGTCTGCATGGGAAGGGCAGAGACAGGTGCTACCCTATGTTACCACATTCTATTGCAGGTTGAGCATCCCACCTCCCAGAAGCAGGAGGACCAACGTACGTAAGCATCGTCACTGTTCTGGATCGTGTGGTGTCTCTGGAGGGTGCGGGGCCTGTGGTGCTCACTGCCAGAGGGCCGTGCCGGGTACCCAAGCCCATTGTGGTCTGGCAGCTCCATTGCTTGTCCTGGAGAATTTCTGTCCATGCAGTTCCCTATGACAGACTCTGAAGAGACAGAGCACAACAGGGTCAGCAGGCCAGCGGCTTCTCCAGCAACGTCAACTCCTAGAAGAAAATAAGATGCCTTGCACAGGACAGTGAGCGAGGTGTGACCATCACTGCACCAACTGCTAACTCTCAGCCAGGTGCTCATGGAGTGCCTGGCTGGGTCACACCTTTTCTTCCTTGTTCATTCCTCTTTTAATCATGTCCTGTTCTCAAACTATGATACACAGAGGGAGGACTCTCAGAACTTTTGGGAATCTCCAGCCTGGGAGGATGACCAGAGGGACACCTACTCTCTCTTTCCTTGGCTTCTACCTCAGTATCATGGCAGCCCTCTCCTTCTTTCACTCCTTTACCTGTTGCTTTTGACTCTTGTGGGCCCTCCACGGGAGTCTATAGGCGGCCACTCTTCACATTTCTGTCCTAACTTCCATTCTCCCAGTCATTGTGACCTCATCTATGCCTACCGCTTCAACTATTCTGCCTCTATTTATGAATTACTGAAATGTTCTCTTAAGCTCCAGATCTACAGATCCAATTATTTACTACTTACTCTTCTTCCCTAGGTATCTAACAAGCATATAACACAAACAATTTCAAGCCCATCAGCTTCTCCATAACTCAGTACTCTTTCAGATACCCTTCTCTTGGCACCTAACTTTCCAGGGATAAGCTCCTGGCCTCACTATTGACTTTTCTCCTAATTCCAGAACAGCTTCAATTCTGAAGAATCTGTCTGTGCAAAGGGGTCATTTCAGTCCCTGTCTTTCCAATATCACAGAAACCCTATTGCCTCTTGCTTGGATTAAACCTCTTCATCGCGCCCCCCCCCCCCCACTACCCGACGAATATTTACCTTTCTCTAGAGCAGTGCATGGACTTCCCTTTCCTGGCCATGTACTCCATGCTCCGCAAGCACCCCACCTCTGAGCCACTTCCTCAGCCCCCACACTTCCTCTTGCCACATTGTCCTGACCAAGCCGGCAGCCTCCCAAGCTTTTGTTCCCTTGCACACTTCAAGCTCTAGTCAAGCGGGATCACTTAGGTCCCCAACCATTTACAACCCTATGCACTTTCCTTGCTGTTCCCTCTTCCTGGAAATTCTACTTCTGCCCTGCCAATCCAAATCAATTAATCCTTCCAGATCCTTCTCAAATGTTATTATCTTTGTGAAACTTTTCCTTTCAAGCAGAAAGATTACTTTTCCTTCAAATTTTAGAAGCCTTGGGCCCAGCATGATGGCTCAGTGGTCTAAAGCGCGTGCTTAGGAAAGCTTGGGCAGCTGCAGGGACTGTGGTTCAATCCCCGGCACCACATGCTGTGCCAGCCCTGCCCTTAGGGCAGGCTGAGCAGGCCAAAGAAATAAATAAATAAACAAACAAAAGTTCTGAAACAAGAAAAAAATAAAATTAAAAAATTTTTTAGAAGCCTGTATCCATCTGACTATTCCTCCACCACCCCTAGTACCATGCCCAACTGGGCACTTTTCTTTTTCTTTTTTTTTTTTTTTCTTGTTTCAGAACCTTTGTTTATTCACTCATTTTTATGGCTGGCTCAGTCTGCCCTGAGGGCAGGGCTGGCACAGCATGTGGTGCCGGGGATGGAACTGCGGTCCCTGAAGCCGCCCAAGCTTTCCCAAGCAGGCGCTTTAGACCACTGAGCCATCGGTCCCTGAAGCCGCCCAAGCTTTCCCAAGCAGGCGCTTTAGACCACTGAGCCATCCCACCAGCCCTGGGCACTTTTCTTAACCATACACATTAATGGAAGTTCTACGAGGGCAAGATGGCGGGCTCTGTGAGCTGGAAGTGTTCCAGGATGTTTCCCCTTCCCCAGTATTCACTACTGTCTCTTTAACTAATGTCAGTAAGTGCTCTCATAATATGGCTTGGCCTCCTATCAGAGTTAAGAACTCCATGGCCTGAGTTTAGAGAGAAATGAGTTTTCTTCTTAATCGAGGCCAGCCAAGAAGAGTAACAGGATCTACCTTGTAGCACTTTTTGTTTCTGTCTTTTAAGAGGCTAGGACTTAAATGTATGTTTTGTTTACTAGGTTTTCTTTTTTTGAGGTAAAGCACTTTGGCTACTATGGACTCATTCCTTCACGAACTGACCCTTGGCAAGAACAAGTTTTTTTAAAAAAACTCCTTACTATGAGACACAGTACCAGTGGCATTCTAATACCTAAACGATAAAATAAACAGAGTGCCTGAGTGTTGTGTTGGGTAAAGAGTTTCATGTCTCTTTGTAAATGGCCTCTGGAGGCAATCAAAGTTAGATATAGGCTCTGAGGCCAAAGTAGGAGGGGCTGGGGTGGGAAGTAAATGACATGCACATTATTGCAAATGCAAGGCATTCTGGGTTAAAATGGAGGTGGGGGCTGTGAGGGGGCTTCCCAAGTACCACAGTGAAGGCAAATGAGAAACCTTTAGAAATTTCTCTGAGTGGGCCTGGCAGGATGGCTCAGCGGTCTAAAGCGCCTGCTTGGGAAAGCTTGGGTGGCCTCAAGGACCGCGGTTCGATCCCCGGCACCACATGCTGCGCCAGCCCTGCCCTCGGGACGGACTGAGCCGGCCATAAAAATGAGTGAATAAACAAACAAAGGTTCTGAAACAAGAAAAAAAAAAAAAAAAAAAAAAAATTAAAAAAAAAAAAAAAAAAAAAAAAAAAAAAAAAAAAAAAAAAAAAAAAAAAAAAAAAAAAAAAAAAAAGAAATTTCTCTGAGTGTAGGGGCTGGGGAGATAGCTCAATAGAGTAAGTGCTTGCCTGGCAAGCACAAAGGTCTGAGTTCAATCCCTGGTTCTAGGGGTGGCAGGAAGAAATTTCTCTGAGTGGAGGAGTAGAGAGTCAGAAGCCAAGTGTTCTGCTACTGAAAGAAACTAGCAGGAAAAAAAAGTAAACCTACAGAAGAAAACTGACTTGCTCTTGCGGACAAGTCATCCATCTTACCTACTCAGCTAGTTTTCTCAGTAGGCACAGCCCCTAAGGAGCCCCAGGACTGACCGAATGTCTGGCAGGGTAACACAGCTCTGTGGGAGCAAGGAGCTGTGGGTTACTTTCAAGAAACAACCCCAGCAGCTGCCTCTCATGTTGTCAAAAGTATTTCTGAATGCCTGCGTTCTCTAGTTTGAGACCCAACACCATCTGCTCAAGCCCTTCATGGTGGTGGGGTCTGTTTTGCCCTTAAGGCTGATTGTAAACATTATTGGTCTTCTCTGCTCTCCCAAAGGAGAAAAAAAAGAGTGCTCGCCTATTTAAAGACATCTATCTGTCTGTCTGTCTGTCTGTCTGTCTATCTATCTATCTATCTATTTAGTATTTGATATAGGGTCTCACTACTAAATCAGACTTGTATTGATCTGCCTGTTTATAGCCTCCTAGGAGCTGGGATTACAGGCGCGCACCACCATGCCTACCTAGTTTCAAATGCCAGTTCAGTGCGTCTGTGGGGCAGGGCAAGCATGGCCTGCGGTACTAAAGATTGGTCCCCAGTCCCCAAGTTTTCCTAAGCAGGTGCTTTAGTCTGCTGAGCTATTTGCCTGGCCCTTTATTTTTTATTTATTTATTTATTTTCCTTGTTTCAGAACTTTTGTTTATTTATTTTTATGGCCAGCTCAGCCTGCCCTGAGGGTAGGGCTGGCGCAGCATGTGGTGCCGGGGATCGAACCGTGGTCCCTGCAGCTGCCTAAGCTTTCCTAAGCAGGCGCTTTAGACCACTGAGCCATCCTGCTGGGCCCCTGCCTGGTCCTTTAAAGATTTTTTTTTTTTTTTTTTTTGGGTCTTTTTGAGACAGGGTCTCATTATGCAGTTCAGGCCCCGGCCCTGGCCCTGGCCCTTCAAAGATTTTTAAAGGGTCATTATCAAACACAGTGAGATGGCATGACTAACAAAATGTAGTCTCAGGTCTTCCTATTAGTGTCTTCCTCTCCTAGAGGTCCTGGTGTGTGTACTGGTTTTCTTGTCCGTTCAGTCCCCTTCCTACCTTCTAATTTTGAGCTTGTTTTTATTTCTAAGAAAAGCATTTTTCTATAGCCGGGTGTGGTGGCTCACACCTGTAATCCCAGCACTCGGGAGGCTGAGGCAGGAGGATCGATGCGAGTTCAAGACCAGCCTGGGCTACAAAAGTGAGCTCAAGGCCAGCCTGAACTGCAGTGAGACCCTGTCTCAAAAAAAAAGAAAAGAAAAGCATTTTTCTAAATCCAAGTCCTTCTTTTTGGTTCTGGCTTTGAAAGGCCAAGTGGATTCCGTGCTCCTGGTGTGCACTCTTCTAAGCCTCTGTGTGATGCCAATAGGCCCAAGGGCACCTCCAAGACAGAACAAGGTATCACTCGACAGTCACACGACAAGCCTGTGATTCCCCAGTCTAGAGGTCATCCCTCAGTCAGGACAGGTGACACAGCAGACAGGAGCACAGGTCTGCTCAGAAGATCTCAGCCTGTTTCCTGGCCCCACCACTTCCTGAGCAAGAGGAACTGGACAAGTTATCCAGGTTTCTGGGTCTCCACTTCTTCCTCTACATCACAGCACCTACTAATAGGTGCACAGCACACACAAAGAGTATTCACTACAGGCTATATTTCTAAGTCTTTCCTCTTCCTCTTCCTCTTCAAAACTTAGTTTTATTTTTGCAGTGCTGGAGCCCAAATTCAGGACTTGCACATGCTTGGTAAATTGCTCACCTCTGACCTCTGAGTGGGTAAGGACACACAGAGTTAACCAACAAAAACAAACTGATTTTATTACAGTCTTACTTGCATAATTTTGCAGAATAGCTCCCCCATATGTAAATGAATGAGTTACTGAAACTTAAATATCTAGAGAAGCAGCCTCTGACTTGGGAGAGACAAATGTGGCTAAAACCAGGTGAAGGGCTGGGAGTGTGGGTCAATGGTAGCGCCTGCATGCACAAGCCTCCGGTCTGATCTCCAGGTCAGAACAGAACAAACAGAACAGACAAAACAAAACAACCCAACAAAACGAGAAAGTAGATAGGAACTGGGTTATGTGTGCTTAAACCAGGGCTCTGTCTGTTCAAGCTTCAGTGTAATCAATAGGTCAGAGACCTGGAAGGACCAGTATCTTTTTCACTTGGCATTTGAGATCAGGAGGTATAGAATGGAGTCAAGGAGGCTGCTGTGACTTGGATGGTGAATGTCCCCCAAAAGCTCACGTGTAAAAGGTCTGGTCCTTAGCTCCTAGTGTTACTAGGAGGAGGTGGCACCTTTGGGAGGTGGGCTACTAGACAGAACCTAAGTCACTGAGGCATGTCCTCAAAGGGGATTGGGCCCACATCCCTCTTTTCCCTCTTTTTGTCCTTCCCAGCCACACTATGCCACCGTGTGTTCTGGACCATAAAGTTCTGGCTCATCAAGGGCCCCAAAGCAGTGGACTGAGTCATGAGTTGAAAGATCTGAAATCATGATAATCAAAATAACCTTTTCTTCCTTTAAGTTAATTAGCTCAGGTATTTTGTCCTGGTGATAAAAAGATGAGTAACAGTAAGATATAAAAAAGGAAAGAATAGCAAAGATTCAGAAAACTTCAAGATGCAGCTCTAGTACCAAGAGAATTTATAAAGAGCTATACACATTGTTTTTGTAAGACCGCTGAGCCTACACCTAGATGTCTTCTGTGACACTCTAAGACTTACTAACCACTGAGGAGGTGGTGCACAGACTAACCCACTGAGCGGTAGATACGGGCTTAGGCTCAAGTCTCTGGCATCCTTCACACCCACTCAGCAGCTGGAGGAACAGCAAGGCTCACTGATTGGGACGAGAGCTCCAAGAGGTCCACGCACAAGTATTTACCAATGTAAAATTGAGAGCAAACAGAGGGTAGGATATTTGTCTGATCACATAAGGGAAAAAAAAGAAATGCTCAAACAGATACAAGGCCTAGCACGGACCTACCCAGAGCACGTTGGGGCAGCTCATCTTTATATATTTACTGGGCTTTTAAAAGAAATAGAGCCGGGCGTGGTGGCGCATGCCTGTAATCCCAGCACTTGGGAGGCTGAGGCAAGAGGATCGGTGAGAGTTTGAGACCAGCCTGGGCTTCCAAAATGAGCTCAAGGCCAGCCTGAACCTTACAGCGAGACCCTGTCTCAAAAAGACAAAAAACAAAACAAAACAAAACAAAAAAAGAAATAGAAATGCCATGTTTGCCTATTCCTTTAAAGGCCTGAGGGCTAACTCAGGCTTGCGGTGTTTCACACCTCTCTGAAACTTAAAGTAACAAGCTGAAGCTCTCTGAGCTCAGAGGATGTGGTTTTCCCTGTGAGTTCAAGTTGGTTATCTCATTGTGAAAACTGGCTGTACTGTTGTATTTATTTATCTGCAGAGTCATAAAACCAAGCCCAGGGAATTCTACTGAATGAAGACAACCTTTATTTTTACTTCTCAAGCGGCAGACATGGAGTTCATAGGGAGCACAAGGTAGGAACAATACTGAAACTTGCACTCATTGCCCAAGAAAAACCTTGGGCATGTTGCTTGCTCAGTGCTCGGGCAAGGCCTGGCCTCCTGCTGGCTGATGGCATACAGGAAACAGGAAATCACTGGTGACAATATGGTGGCCTCTGATTTTCCTTGACTAATATCATGATCTCTCTTTAGCCTTAAGAAGTTCTAGAAAGGTCACATGAGCTCTGCTCTTCTTAATTAGATGCCTTGAAGCACTCATGAGGCAGCACTTCATGTTTCGCTTCCCCCAGAAGCTCTCTGGGGACAGGTCCCTTATCTTTTCCTTTCTGAATTCTCACCACACATGGGATACGAAATAAACTGTATTGAACCTGCTTTACCATAGCAATAAAAGCTCTAGTGTTTGGGGGTTAGGGTCTAACTCCGTAGAGATGGAGAGGATCATTAAAGCAAACAGAGAGTTTTTCTTCCTGTCCAGATGGAAAAACAAGGATGAGTTCCCCACACTTGTGGGTAGCAGAGCAGCACTACAACCCTTTCTCAGGAAAGATCCAAAGATTCTTTTTTTGGTCTTGTTGAGACAAGGTCTCACTATGCAAGTCAAGCTGGCCTTGAGCTCACTTTGTAGCATAGGCTGGTCTCGAATTCACAGTGATCCTCCTGCCTCAGCCTCCTGAGTACTGGGATTATAGGCGTGTGCCACCACGCCCAGCTCTGAAGATCCTTTTTTTTTTTTTTTTTTTTTTAATGCATTTAGGAAAGGGGATACAGGGTCTCACCACATAGATCCGACTCCTAGTGATTCTCCTGTTTTCAGCCTTCCAAAGTGCTGGGATTACAAGTGTGCACCATCATGCCCAGTTTCAATCTGGGTCTCAGCCGGCCCCAGGGGCAGGGCCGGCATGGCACACAGAGGACTGAATCCCTGCTGCTGCTCTCTGCCAAAGTTGGGGCTTTAGTCCGCTGAGTTATCAGGCCGGCTCTTGAAGGTTCTTTAATAAAGCAAAAATGTAGCTTTCAAGTTTTTATTTTTATTTTATTTATTTTTTTCTTGTTTCACAACCTTTGTTTGTTCACACATTTTTATGGCCGGCTCAGCCCGCCCTGAGGGCAGGGCTGGCGCAGCATGTGGTGCTGGGGATCGAACCGCGGTCCCTGAAGCCGCCCAAGCTTTCCCAAGCAGGCGCTTTAGACCACTGAGCCATCCCGCTGGGCCCCAAGCTTTCAAGTTTTTAAAGGTGAGGGAGTTAGGTCAAAGCCTTTGTACTGTAAAAGGGAATCTTAACATACACTTTCCAGGGTGGTTGTGCACACACATAGCAGGAGTGAAGATCAGAGCTTCCAGAAGAGTGCTTATTAAAGGGGAGGAGATCCAGCAAAACTGGCAAACTGGCAAACTGCAAGGTCAGGCCAGGGTTACACAGATGGCCTCACAGACATGTTTAGAGAGGTCATGGCAATGATGATGACATGATGTAAGAACACAGGAAGAAGGGGGGGGGGATAACGGCAGTGAGTCAAAGAGGAAGTAGGGCAGACTGGGCAAAAATTAGTGAAAAACATGCCAAAAGATATTCAACTACATGGTGGTCAAGGAAGGAAGGGCAGAGGGGCACTGCTCCCTTCAGCTTTTGTCCCACCCTAACACTGGGCAGACCAAGGCCCACCACTCTGCTGGAGCAGAATGAGTAACTGGGGTCCAGCTGCGTTTGCTGGCCCTGCATCCTGAGGCAGTCGCTTTCCTCTGGGACTTAGCTCTCTCTGTTAAGATGGAGACAGTGGGTTGTTCGGAGATCAAATGAGTTCATATATGAACAGCATTTGGTGTCTGGCACATGGCAAGTGCAACAGGAACATTAGGTGTTTTTCCTTTTTAATATTTTTATTATTCTATTGTCTTTTTGAGACAGAGTCTCGCTCTATGCAGGCTGGCTTTGAGCTCACTTTGTAGCCCAGGCTGGGCTCCAACTTTGCAACAATCCTCTGGTCTCAGCCTCCCAAGTGCTGGGATTACAGATGTGTGCCACCACTCTCGGCTTTTCCTTTTTATGCTAACTTTAAGGTGCTAATCTACTAGAGGTTCTCCCCATAATTGTTCTAGACTTGGTCCAGGGTGCCAAAGTAGCTTGTTCTGTAGAGATCTTGTGGAAACATGCTACAACTTCTTTTGTGGCCTTGGTTCTGCCGTATCACACGAAGCAGGAAAGGTGTAACACCTTTGCACAGGTGTATTTTTCCCTGGCCCTCAATGCTGCCGTTCTACACGTGACCTGCTCGCAAAGCTGCCGCCTGTCCAGGTTTGCTTCAAGCACAGCTGCCACAGGTGGTCACGATACATCAGACAGGGAAAATCTCTAGGCTGGATGACGTACCACTTGAAGGCCCAGGACTTAACTGTCTTTCATGCAACTGTATTTCCCTCCTATGGGAGCAGAGAGTGAGGACACCTAAAATCACCATGCCTGTCGACCTCCCCTGCTTTGGTGCAAGTGTCCTATCCTTCTCTATGCTACGGTACCTACTTCCCCAGGAGCTGAGTTTCATGTGCTGACTTCACAGGACAAGGCAGAAGACGCAACTAAGGCCAGGGAGGGCAGCGCAGAACAAATGTGGGTTCAGGGTTATGTAGCTTGCGGATACACTGTCTTCTGTTCCTTGATGGCTAGGGGAAGGGTGGTAAACTGTAAGGTCTATGCTGGCAGGATGGAAGTCCTTAGTTTTGTCTAGGATGGATGCTGAGATGCTAATGGAACTAGTTTACTGGTGGCAGTCTTCCTCTCCAGATGAAAGTGAACGCATTCATTAATCATAAAGTGACACAAAAAAGAAACGACAGGGCATCTCGGATGCTGCATTGAGGACACTGATGAAATGCCCAGTCTGTGGTTCTCTCCCTGTCTTTCCCATGCCAACACTACATATAAGTACAAACATGTTTGAATTGTCACAAAACTTTGCAAAGAATCGTTATCCTTTCTGCTCCTTTTTCACAGATGAGGAAAATAATTAGGATAATCACCAACCATTAGGACAGACACCAGTGGGTTTATGGTTAGAATATCATATTTGCATTGATCAGAAAAAAAAAAAAAGAATATCATATTTGCAACAGAGATAAGACCAGGATTAAGGTACTTTAACTTGTGGTCTTACTACTTATACTACATTTTCATAATGCTGGCTAATTTTTTTCCTCTTGCAGAAGCCATTTTGAATATAGGAATTTCTGTATTCCAAGAAATGATCATACGAAAGGGGAAATAGCTAATGCATGTACTTGAGAAAATGAATCCCTCCCCCATCAATATCCACTTCTCTATGCTTTTCTCCAAGTGGTCCAGAAGGTCTTCTTGGGAATTTTTTTTTTTTTTTTTTTTTGTCTTTTTTGTCTTTTTGAGACAGGGTCTCGCTATGCAGTTCAGGCTGGCCTTGAGCTCACTTTTGTAGCCCAGGCTGGTCTCGAACTTGCACTGATCCTCCTGCCTCAGCCTCCCGAGTGCTGGGATTACAGGTGTGCACCACCATGCCCAGCGGAAATTTTTCTTAACAACAGAAAGTACTAGCTGAAGCAAAGTGCCATTACTCAACGGGGCACACTGGACCAGGACTTTCACTTCAACAGACTCTTACCTCGGCTGGGCACCTTATTCCTATTGAACGCTGCAGCTGACTGATGTCCATAGGGATGCGTCCCCAGTTCTTGGGCATGACTCACAGTTCCTAGCAAAGTTTCAGGATCCCCAGGTCCACCAGTACTCAAGAGTAGAGGGCTGTTGTGGCAACCTTTGGTCGAGGAACTTGAACTCTTGCTGTCCAGAAAGCCTTCCTTGGCCCCCTCACACAGGCAGTCCTCCTCCATGCTCTCTGAGTGCATGAGTGCCGGCTGATGAGCATACCCATGGGCCGGAGCAGGTGAGGACCCCTGTGAGATACATTCCTGTGCCCTGATTTGCAGGAGATGCTGAGGGCTGGTGTGGTGGTGGTGGTGGTGGTGGTGGTGGTGGTATGAGTCAGCATTTTGATAAGATAAAGCCTGGTGCTCTGTCAGGCTCTGTCCCCCAAGGTTGGGGGCCAGGCTCGCAGCATCCCCTTGGTTCATGTGCCTGAACAAGTCTTGGTATTCTTGCTGTTGTTGTTGCTGCTGATGTCGTTGCTGCTGCTGCCTTTTAATAAGCTGTGCAAACTCTGCTGGAGGCAGCCGGATGTCCGAGTGGCCAGTGAGTGAATGCCGGGGAGAGAGAAGTCCTTGAAGGATATGGGGTACCTGCTGGTGTCTGTTATAGTCTGGCGGTGTGGGGGACAGCAGGGCCTGCTGTAGTGCCGATGTAGTATAGTGTGGTGGCTGCTGATGTGCGCTGGGAGGGAAGGTGGGGAGCTGGTCAAGGGGAGGGACTTTCAGGGCTTGGGTTGCAGGGAACCCGACTCCTGGTGAAGGGCTGTAGCTGCTGGGAGAACCCCGGGACTGGTCCGAAAAAAGATGGGGGTGCAAATGCGGCTGGTCGTAGTTAGCAGGGGAGAACCGATTCACATTCAAGCTGCAGACACAAAAGGAAGTGAGTATCAGGCAGTCACTGAATGAGTTCGCTAGACTTCCCCAAGAGTGGGCGGCTATCATTCTGCCTCACCAGGAAGCACCGCACCCTGATGCAGACAGCCATAGTGTGATGAGGAAGGGTGGCACAGAAGCATCGCTTTACCTGTCCCTTCATGCATCCAAATTTGTCACTACACTCAGCCTATTGGTAGCATGATTACTGTGAAAGCATCATGGCTTATCTTAAAATGCCATTTAAGCTATTATAAGACACTGATCTCTTAGACTGACAGAGAGGGAAAGACTTCTAAAAGAATAGGCAGGAGAACTGACATTTTTGCACCCTCCTCTAATAGTGAGTTTTCTTCTTTGCAATGAGTAAGGTTGTTTTACCACTTTCCTCCTTTGCCTCATTAACATTTGAATTCTAGGCCCTTAAAATCACGTACAAGTTCATGCCAAACTCACCACCTTGATTTTAGAAAGGGTGAAATGAATGGCCCAATAAGACCAGTCCCTGCCTCCCTCTTACCCTACTGAGGAACTTCCTCCCGCTTGGCTGCACAGACACAGCTGGGCAACACGAGGCAGCCTTACCTGTGAGCCTCTGCACTGTCAGCACTGAGCTGCTTGGACAAGGGTCGGTGCCCATAGCTGAAGCTGGCCATCAGGTTGGAACGGTGCTGCATCTGAATCTGGCTGGCACTGGGGCTGATGGAGATGCCACGCCCAGTGGAGCCTGCAGCCGTCCCTGGAAGGTTGCTGAGCAGGTCAACTGGCTCTTGTACTTGGATAGTCACCTGCTGTGACTGAGTAGGCTGCTGGATGCCCAAGCAGGTGAGTGCCACGTTGGGAGGCGGAGAACAGTTCTCAGGCTGCTGCTGGAAGACTGCACTGCGGGAGGGTAAGCCTTGAAACTGGGAGGGAGCTGCAGCACCTGGAGAGAAAGGGACCTCGAGTGACCAAGCGCACAGGCTCCACGCCATCCTGGAGCATGGAGCCGATGGGAAGATGCACGTCAGAGCAGATCTAAAACATCTCTCAAAACTTACTATGCACAAGGCAAGGCCACAGAACTTGTTTAACAAAATGATTTCCCACATCCTACCTACAGAAATCTGATTCAGAAGGTCAGTGTAGGTTCCCAAGAATTCGTATTCCCAAAAAAGTGCCCCTAAAAACTGGCCTACGGATTGTATTTTGGAGTAGCTTGGCTCTACATAGTGCATCCTAAACTTGAATGTGCAAACACACAGCCAAGGATCTGGCCGAAGTGTGCCTTCTGACTTAGCAGGTCAGGGACAAGACATGCGATTGTGCTTTTCCTGCCAACATGGTTGGTCAGGGAACTACACTCAAGGACAGGCCTAGTTTCAGTTTCTTCTCAGGCAGAAATGGCGAGAAGGATGACAAAGACCTGCACTGTGTGGTGACCTCTGAAGCGTCATCCTCATTCCACCTTCTTCTAAACCCTGGTGAGAGACGGTGCTGCATGTGCCTGGCAACCAGTGCATGGCAACAGCAAGGTTCTGGCTGCAGCTTTTTATTTCGTACAGCTGGAGGAATAATTGGTAAAACTACCAGTAACAGAATCTTAACTAGGAACTACTTGTGTCAGAGACTGTTCCTAGTGTTTCATATATATATTTGCTAGATAGTGTTATTACTGAGAAAGTGGAGGTACACAGAAGTGAAGTAGTTTACTTAAGGGACCACAGGCAAGAAACTGGTGGGACCAGGACCCAAACCAAAGCAGTCTGGCTCTAGAACTCAAGCCCCCATATAACTATGGTTATGACAAAACAAAAAAGAAAAGAAAGAAAAAAGAGAAGATAACAAGAGAGAGGACCCAAAAGACTAAGATAGTCATCTTTCTCGAGTGGCATACTCGGTTCAACGTGGGCCTCTCCACTCACCGTGAGACTGGATCATGGCACTGCTCATGGGGGGAGGGCTATTACTTGGTTGCCTGAAGAGATGGTTGTTGGGGTGGTTGGGGGGTGGGCTTGAAGGCTGAATCCTTAACCTTAAGAATGACAAAATGGACAAAGAGACTTCCTGAGGTGACAGAGCAATCTTACGTGTTAGTCATACAACACACACAAGAAGAACCTACGTTTTCAGCTTTGATTTACCACCATAGTAGAAAACCAGACAAAAGTCATCTACCCCAGCCAATTATAAGCCTATCCATGTCTTGTCTCACCACACTTCTCTACCACAGAGGCCCAGTCCTCTTTGAAACTGTGCCTGACCTCCACTCAGAGATGTCACATTACTTTATTCTTGGGGTTAAGAAAATGAAGTGGCATAGGAAGTCTGGACTTCAGACAGACTCTTGAACTTTAAGTTGGTTTCTCTGCTTTTCACATAGATTCTTTCAAAATGAATGCTCAAGTTGGTCAATTATCTCCCATAGGAGTTGGGCTAAGGACCAGCAATTTCAGCAAAACATAGTGATTCGTTACCTCTGGAGCTGGTGGGTGAGCAGGGCTGGCTGATTTTCACACACAGTTGGGGAGGGCTGAGGAGGACAGATAGAATCCTAAAACAACCACAAGAGAGAGAGGGAGAGAGAGAGAGAGAGAGAGAGAGAGAGAGAGAGAGAGAGAGAGAGAGAGAGAGAGAGAGAGAATGATTGTGAGCTTCAAGATGCACCAGAGTTGTTCCCAGGAAGGGCAGAAACAGAACTCTCTGTGACTCAGATTCATGCATCTGTCATTCACCCAAAGCTTGGTTACCTTTATTCAAATATGTCAGCCACCTACATAACACAACTCCACTTTGTCCTGAGTGTTCTCCTCCAAAACACACAAGCAAGTCAGCCTGAAGACAACTCCACACAAGTTAGAGAAAGCCAAAGCGAGAGCCTACTTGAATCTGCTGCTGGAGAATCTGGTGGTGCTGCTCCTGCTGGTACAGCATATGCTGCTGCTGGGTCTTCTCCAGGGTTCTTTCATCGATCTGCCCCCCATACATCTTCTGCAACTGCTCACACTCCTGAAGAGAAAGTATTTAATACCGATGGGATGCAGCCAGACCACCCCATGCAGTGATCTCAGCAGGTGCAGATCTGCCTTGAGGTCTCATGGGCAGAAGAAGCCACAAGAGAAGAACGATGCCCCCGAGGAGGAGTTGGCCCACTGACTCAGATATCTGCATACTAAATAGCTTTACACTCTGTTCTCTGTAAAAATGAGTGGGGGAATACCAAGGATACACCAAAGCCTGCGTGTGAGTAGTGGTCCAGTGAAATCTCAGCAAGCAGAAAAGAAAACTGGCCCTTCCTGAAAGCCTGCCTCTACAGCACCATTCTGAATGAAGTGGAGAGCATGACCAGGTGCGATCCAGCAGCCTACATCACCGGGAAATGCCTGACTTGCTTAGAAGTGTTGCTGGCCACTCTGACCAGACCCGGAAATCCCTTTCTGAGAACTACACAGACAGGAGGAACACTTGGTCCCTTTATTGGAAAGCAGGTTTGATGCTGGGGAGAGCTGTGTCTAATAAGGAATAAGTAAAGAACATTAAAAAACTACCCTTTAACCTATAAAACTGTGGCACTACTGGCCTGAAGGGTTAGACACTTCACCAGCCCTGTCCTCCGCGACACTGGTCTGCTACCCATGCCTCTCCACAGACACCTGGTGCCGCTCCCATTACCTGCTGCAGCTGTTTGATGCTGCTGCTGTTGCCCATCTTTTCCAGATGAGCTTTGAAGGCCTGGATGCTTGCAGCCCCATCTGAGAACCGGCGTACAGGGGAGAAACGCTCCGTAGGGAGGTGCAGGGTGTTGGAGTCCTTGTAGGTGGAGCTGAATACATGGGAAGAGAAGGTTAGGGCTGGGACTCAGGGGTTTTGACCAAATCACACAAGGACTGCTGTTCCAGATCACACAAAGATGGCTGACTGCATCTGTAGCCTGTATATTATGCTACATCTATGCCATTTCCAGAAGAAAGCTGCTTCCCTAGTCTGCTAACCTTTACAGGGTACCAGATATACATTTTCCATCTCCATGTACCTTCAGCTGGCCCAACTTCCAGGCCCGCTGTGGTTCTGGAATCAGATATACCCAACTCTTATAAATATGCTGGACCAGAGAGAGAAGCTTCTCAATACCCCCAGGACCAGCTGTACAGCTCTGGCTTTACAAATCACATTTCTATATTGTACTATTAGAGACCTCCCTATCTGACCCACAATTTTCCTTGAGCAGTAATCTTCATAGGACCAGAGTAAAACTAGTCAGCTTTGTGGTCAAAGGTCTGGCCTGGAACTCAATAGTTCTGTGATAGAAAAGGGAGGGTGGAGGCTGAAGTGGAGGGAAATGGGGACTTATGATCCTGGGATGGTGACAACACATTCTTAAGGAATGTGGACCTCAAGATCCTGCACGTACCTTGTAAACACAAGTGAGGTTACCTACTGTGAACACTAACTTCTCAGAGCACCAGCGCCCGCCCAGCCTCCTATTGACAGAAGAATCACATGCATTACCTTCAAAGACCCCGCTGCTCATTCAGAACACAGCCAGTATCTTATAGAAAGAAAGAACAAGCTATTGATAAGGAATGCCTAAGACAGCATCAGGGTTAGAAGCTAACACCTTTACTCATTACCTAATTACAAAGAGATGTTTATGGGTTGAGGCAAGCAGATAAAAGACTGCCGAGGTAGCATTCTACAGCTGATGGAAAGGGTCAGGGTTTCATGTCCAGGGCAGAGATGACATTACACTAAGCTATGGGTGAAATGATGGCTCACCTTGCCAGCTACTTATTTTGAACTGAAGCAGAACCAGAGTTAAGGAAGCAGGTTAATAAGCGAGTTCAAATACAATGCACACAGAAAGGGACTCAGGAGAAATGATGATTGTGCAGAGATGTCAAAAGAATTCTGGCAGCAGATGAAAGCCCTTCATTTCTCTGCACTAATGTTGACTTCTGCTTTAGACTGTATCTACAGCTTGACAAAGAAGTGAGCTAATGAAATGAGTGTGAACATGTGCTGTTTTTTGCTGACACAAAAGACAAATGACCGGAGGGGACATAATCCAGAAGCAGTGATCATAAAGCCCATCGCAGAAGCATGTTTTCAAAAGTTTTCTTTTCCCTACTTCAGAATTGAGTTAAAGAAAGCAAGTATTTTCTAAACTTCGGCTCCTAGACTTTCGATATTTCCAGATAATGAACACATTCTAACAGACCCAGTTCTGATGCATTAAGGAAGTTGTGTCCTTCCAGCATTCAGTGCAGTCTTTCTGCCATTTTCTTTCATTAGAGAAGTCATATCTCAGTCCAGGCATTTCATGACTTTTGGAAGGTCAGGTGGTAAAGAGACTGATTCCCAAGCCAGTCCAGCAAAGTAACTTCAGAGGTACAGTTCTGATGGAGTTGTTCATATTAGAAGCACTGATAGTTTGACTTTTTCTTAGCGATCATGTTCAAACTCAAAAAACCCTCACAAGTTATTTCCCACTACTCTGTTAACAGAGATTTGGGTTCCCTGGAATTGGAATAAAATCCATCTTGTGTTAATTTTAGTTACATTTTTGAAATTTCAGATCATACACTTCTAGGAATAGAAAAGTTGAAAGGACCCCCCTTTCTGTCTCCAGGATAGACTTCATCTACTGTACCAGTTAGAGGTTGAAGCCCTCTCCCCTCACCCCACAAAGACACAAAGATATGCACACACACAAACATGCATATACACTCATTCTCTCTCTCTCTCTCTCTCTCTCTCTCTCTCTCTCTCTCTTGCTCCCACTCTCTGATCATTTCCTCCAGAATATGAAAGGAATTTACTAACCTATCCATTGGGGCCTGCGAGATAGCTCAGCAGACTAAAGTGCCTGCTTAGGCAAGCGTAGGGACCATGGTTTGATCCCTGGTACTATATGCCGCCCCAGCCCCATCCCCCGGAGAGCTGAACCAGCCACTGAGACTGGGAGTGGTGGTGTATGCCTATAATCCCAGTGCTGGGGAAGCTGAAAACAGGAGGATCACTATGAGTCCAAGCTGCATAATGAGACCCTATAACAACAACCAAACACATTAAAAAAAAAAAAAGAACAGCAAAAGTATACCTATCCGGTTCATCCATTCTCAGGGTCTTATGGCCTTGGACAATTTGTTTCTCTTTTCCACCGAAGATAACTCAGTCTGTTATGTTGCATATTTGGACAGCAACTCCACTAAGATAGCTGAATTTACACAAATGCTCAACTGTATCCAATCTGCCACTTATAATCATTCACTTGCTTCCAAGTCAAACCACCTTGGCTACAGAAACTCAGGGAACACTCTAGCAAGAGTGTTCACATGAAAATGGGCAATAGATAAGGTTTCTAGCAGGCAAGGCCTTGATAACAACAGTAGGCAGGATGGATATCACATATGCAGAGCTATGGGTCCCCTAGCAACAAATGTCAGCATGAGAGGGTCTGGGACTAAGGCTAGCTGAGGAAACGTGCTCATCTTCATTTCCCTGAAAGAAAATGACTTCTGAAGGACACCTAGAATTAACAATTGTACCTGAAGGACGTAAGCTAACAGACTCTGGTGAGGACTAAAAAATTAAGTGTCAAAAATAGAGGAAAGAAAGACGTTAGGAGCCAGGCGTGGTGGCTCATGCCTGTAATCCCAGCACCTGGGAGGCTGAGGCAGGAGGATCGCTGTGAGTTCGAGACCAGCCTGGGCTACAAAATTGAGCTTAAGGCCAGCCTGAACTGCATAGCAAGACCCTGTCTCAAAAAGCCAAAAAAAAAAAAAAAAAGAGAAAGATGTTAGGTAACCAGTGCAGAACTGAGAGCTATGAGAAGCCATAGGAAATTTATAAGGGGAGGAGAGGGCAGCTCTGCAATAATCAAAATGCTCTTCAACATGCACTAGAAAGGTCAGTCCTGGGAGATTTTGACTTGAGAAAGATTTTCTGTTCCAAAAGACTTTTATTGAGAACATTCATTCTTGCGATTCCTAAATCAGTTTTGTTTTTTAACTATTCACAGTAACTTGCACAATTCCTAACTCATTTTTGTTTTTTAACTACTCACAGTAACTTGCACAAGCTTATCTTCCTTCTCCCAGAGTTCCAACGTGGCACTAATTATGTCTCTGTCACTCACAGTTCACCCATCGCTGCAGATTACATGATGCCCGCAGAACACTGTCAGGCTTGCCTGTGTGAGCTGGCTACATGAGCTCCTAGCAACATACAGGTGATTTTTATTCCTTTAGAATCAGCCTGTTTTTCAATCTTTACAAGTAGGAATGCTTTTCATGCTTGCCCCAAAAAGGCTGAACTGAAATAAATTCTAGCTGCTGATGGTGACTCTGAATTGAAGTGGGGTGGTGGTGGTCATGAGCTTGGAATAGCTTCAGAATGAAAATAATTAAAATTTTTAGTCATCAAGATATTCACAGAAGGGGCCCGGCGGGATGGCTCAGTGATCTAAAGCGCCTGCTTGGGAAAGCTTGGGCGGCTTCAGAGACCGCGGTTCGATCCCTGGCACCACATGCTGCGCCAGCCCTGCCCTTGGGACGGGCTGAGCCGGCCATAGAAATGAGTGAATAAACAAACAATGGTTCCGAAACAAGAAAAAAAGTAAATAAAATTAAAAAAAAAAAGAAAAAAAAGATATTCACAGAAGACAACCATCTTGCTCTAGCAAAGTGCTATCCTCCTTGCTTCTAGGTTTAGTCAATGAAGTCTTCCTGATCAGGAAAGCTAAAACTTGTTTTTATTTTTTCAAGAGAATGAATTACCAATGTAACAGAGACCTAGCACAAGACTTTGTCATCAGAACACTGAAAGAATGACTCCTTGGGTACATCACCCAAGAGCATGTGATACCCTTGTGCTACGATTCACAAAGGATCTCTCTTCCTCCATACCCAAGCTATTGTTCAATGATAACATGACATGAAGTGCTCATTCTTTTCCAAGTGATGAATTATTAAAAATCTAGTCTATGGTTATTGCTATAAATCCTCCTATTGCCAGTTGGACTTCTGAGAGCTTCACTTCCTTGAAGGTCTCAAGTTCAACTCATCTCTGAGTCAAGATTCTGAATTATGGGAATCAACTGCAGACAAAAAGGCAATGGGAAAGAAGACTCATACTGCTCCAGGCCCAGCAGAAACCCTTTGCCCTGGGTACAAGGAACACAAGGAGCTGAGAGGATGCACATTCAGGATGAGAGCTGCTTTCTGCTCCGAGCCAGTCGCCCTCACTGGGAGACTAGTAAGAAGGTGCCTGCTTGATAAGCCTCAAGAAGCTCACACTGCCATGTGGCTACTCACCGATGCTGATCAGGTACCAGGTGAGGGGGCCAGACCCGGGAACGGAAAGGCTGCTGTCCTAGCTGCCGCTGTAGGTCCGGTGGAATCTCAGCTGTAGGGTTGGTCATAGCCAGTGTATGTCTTTTGGACCTATTTGCCAAGTACCTGCAACAAGCAGGAGCACATTTCATAGTAAAAAAGACAGACAGGAATATTCTTCCACAAGAAGCAACAGAAGTTAATCCAACGCACTCAATGAAATGGTGCCAGAGCACCAGAAGAGCTCTGCAGATCCCTGACTGGATGGAAGTAACACATGTCTAACTGGCCAACAAAAGTTGGCTTGGCACTGAAGTGGCTGCATTTTGAACTTAAGAGTAGTCACTGAAGAGAGAAAACACGAATCTCACGAAGAAAACCAGTTTTCCTAACTGTGTTCCACTGAAAAGAAGAACCTACTTTTCTATGTGTTAATTTTATTCCTTTGTTCCCTCTAAATTTCCAAAATGTAGGTCAGAGAAAACTAGCCAAAACAAGGGGGATGCTCAGGAGGGCCACACATATGACTTCCAGTCTGACAGAACCCAGGCTCTGACACTGTCCTTACTACAGGTCACAGAACACACATTTCCATTTCAGGAGAGACGAGTTCCAGAACTACCTCCTCCTGCATGCCTGTGGTTACAACTCAGTCATCAGACAAGAACAACTAATGCTGTTCCCAGGGAATTGACATTCTATGGAGTACGAAGAAATAAAACCACAGGGAAGATTCAGATTTTTTTAAAAGAGTAAAAATGCACAGCAAAGACCAGAAGAGTTTCAAAAGGCTAAGAGTTAGATGCTGATGACCTTTCCTACGAAGATCTTCGAGACCCACAGTCAGCACCCCTAAGAGGGCAGTCCCGCTCTCTGCTTGATGGTTTCTACCCCAAGATTATACTTCTTGGGCACAAAGAAGAGAATCTTTATTCCTTTCAATCCCATCAAAATTGATGGACATTATAATGTTGATCTAAAGAAGAAAGAAGATGGAGCTGAAGGAAGTAAAGTCTAAGACAAAGAAGATAAATATTGCTGTCTCTTTTAAGGTAAGAAGGCAGTAAACCTAATCTCTCATTTTTCATTATACTATTAAAGACTCAGTTAAAATTTTATATATCCAGATGTGCGTAAATTATAAAAACAGCAGCATCAAGGGAAGGAGTCATCACAATTTCCCTTCAGCAGGCCAAGCTGTACGAGGAGCTAGTTCACCTGCCATGCCCTGTTCACTATGCTTTCCACGTTACTGTTGCTTTCCATGAGGGACCAGCTTCTATTCTAAACAGCAGCTCTTATCCAGAGCTCCTGGGGGTAGGAAGTCCTGGCCAGCAATTTCCAGGGCCATAAGACATAGTCTTATTTCATTCTTAACTACCTTATCCCTTTAAGCTACAATTAGTGAACAGAGAGTAGGATAATCAGTGATATATAAACTTGCCAGAGAGTAAGCCATCAGTGGTTTAATATCCATTTGATAAAGACACCCAAAATTTTCCCAAGACCCCACAAAAACCATTTTATTTCAACTTCCTTCAAGGGAAAACATATAATCTTGATGAACACCTAGATTTCTGGGAAAATACATGCTAGATTCTGCTGAAACCCCCTCCCCGGAAAATAAAGGCAACTTCCACAAGAGGGCATACACAGAGCAGAGGACCAGAGCTAATGAAACTGAGATCAAATGAGCAGCAGTACAGCATGCCTGATGGTGACTGCTGTTCTCTGGAAATTAGGATCTCTCAACAAGGTTCTGCAAACAGCAGATATTTATATTTGTCCCTGGCCCAAATCTCATATGCTTTTCTTAAAAATATACCCCTTTGTTGGTATAAAGGATGCAAGAAACACAGCAAACAGTACAAATGGTATTCATTCTCCTGGAAAAGAAGAGTCCATGCCAGTGGTCCATCGCCACACTAGCTAGAATCACTGTCATCCCAAATCTCCAATTCCTTTTCAGTAAACAGTTCTTGGCAGGTAGGAGCAGGCTCTGTGCCTTGTGAATACTATCAGAGTTGCAATGTGAAGGCAGGGGGCAAGGAGGGAAGGAAGGAGAAGAGAAAAAGTTCTTATGGTTATTGCTGTCACTTAGGGGACTTCCAATGGCGTTTATACAAATGAAATTTTCTGGGTAGTCTTCTGTTACTTCCATGTGGGGAGGAACATGCCATCTGGCTTGAGCAAAGAGACCACACACATGTTGAAGCTGCACTGCACCACCTCCTTGGGCAGAGGTGACCTTGCGCTGGTTGCAGGGGGAGCCTGCCCAAGGGCCTTCTGCAAGCACTGCCAGATGTCACATTACCTCTGCACAGCTTCCTGATCTGGCTCCCCATCCGAGCTCTCCTCGTCCACAGGGGTAACTGCTGGCACTGCCTGAAGAGAAACAGGAAAGAAAAGCTCAAGGTGGCAGCATATTCTATGTTTCTTCCTCTTGTGACAAACCAGGCTTAGGGCAAGATTTGGTATTAAAATTCCTTTTCACAAAACTTTTCTAGAAACCCTGAGTTAGAACTGCAGTTTCATGTTTTCATTTTTACCTGGCTCAGGTGACAATAATAAGAATTTCTTCTTTTTACTCATTCATTTACTCATCCCATAAATAGTTGAATGCCTACTATGTTACAGGATAAAATATGAATTTACAAATATAATCCTTGCCTTCCCTTTTTTAGTTGAGTAGGGAAAAAAAGAGATTAGCAAACAGACAATTAAAAAAACATAACTAAGTCCTCTAAAGTCCTCTAAGCAGGGGTCCTTGGGAAGTAGGAAATTATTCTGGAGGAGACAATTCCTAACCCAAGACCCCACATGAGATCTGCCAGGCATAGGAAAAGGATCGCAGTTGTATAGGCTCAAGAGAAGAGAGAAAGCCTGCGGGTATTTAAGGACCAGGAAATATAGTAGAAGACTGCTTACACAGCATGTCTAAAATTGCCCTCATGCTTCATATTATTTCCAGTGTTTAGATCTCTTAACTCCAGAAAAACATGCTGGGTTTTTGAAAGTACATTTGCATATCTAAGATACACTTGGGTAGTTGCACTTACAGCTTTAAAATACTTGTGAGCCACCAAAACGCGCAAGTCAAATGAGAAGCAGCTCAGTGCATGCATCACTGCCACTGTTCCCTCCCATCTGCATGAGGACCGCCATGCTGTGCATCTTTGACTGCTGTGCACAGTCTGGGGACTTACATAATCACACCTCAGGCACTAGGGCAAAATTCATACCAGAGTTACCACAAAAGAACATCTTTTAAAAATGGATGAGAGGTACAAAACAACGTTTTGAAATGGCTGCATCCTGAATGTTTGCAGCGTTTCTAGATCCTCTACAGTTCTGTAAGAGCAGAGTGACCAGAGGTGGGTAGGAGGTGACCCTAGCTTGGCAGGGGATGAACACTGTGACCAGTTATGCAGGACATGAACGTAACAAAGGAAATGTATTTGGAGGAGGATAATGGTGAATCACTGATGGATTTTATGCAAGGGCATGATGTTTCAAGACCTGTACTTGAAAACCTAGCTAGTTGCCAGGTAACTAAAGCTGGTGGAAGGGATCAGGAGAAAAGACTGGCTATAGGGAAGCCAGTTACGAGCCACTCGTAATGATGCAGGTAATGGATGATAGCAACCTGAGCTACAGTGGAGAAGCAGAGAAGGAAGATGTTTAATTTGCAGGTTTCGGACAACTGATGTAATTGAGAATAAGGGAGAAGGAAAAGCTGAAGATCAAGCTCCACATTCCTCACTTGGACAGCAAATCAGGAAAATGACAGTGCCACTCACCGTCACCCAAGGCAAGGAAGAGGTTTCACAGAGTTACGATAATTTTGTTTTGAAACAAGCTGAGTTAAACTCATGGGGACCTGCGCTATGATAACAAGTTGTAGCTCCTCAGTGGTAACCGCGGAGATGGGCAGCACTCAGAAGCGTGCTGGGTGGAGAAGCAACGGAAGTCATGGGCCTGAACTAGCCCAGCCAAAGGCAATGTGTCAGGTCAGACAGGAACAGGGCCTAAGACAAAACTCTGGGCTTTGTTAACTTCAAGGGACAAGCAGAAAGGAAATCTGAAAAGGAAACAAAAAAGGAAAGGCAGGAGGAGAACAGAGAGTGATATCACAGAAACCCAAAAAGGACAAGATTTTCAGGGGAAAAAATCACCAGTGTCTAAAATGAAGAAAGAAAGAAAGAAAGAAAGAAAGAAAGAAAGAAAGAAAGAAAGAAAGAAAGAAAGAAAGAAAGAAAGAAAGAAAGAAAGAAAAATAGATAGATTTAGAACTGTGCACAGATTTATCAACAAAAACTTGCGAATAACCTTGGCAGAAACGATCCCCATGGACAGAGCAAATCACCCCCTCCCATCATGTTCCCAGTCCTTCCCATTCGATGTTGATCTTCCTGGGTCCTGAATGCCTCTGCCACCTAGCAGCCATGCTATTCATGCTGGCGCTCAATCATGCATCGTGGTTTACTATACTTTAACACACTGATATCATAAACTCAGTATATCAACAACTATGATATAAAATTCTATAGATTTATAGAAAGGACAGTCCATAAACTCGTGCCAGTCCACAAAGTGTTTGCTTTTGCATTTAGTACAGGGTCTATAAGATCTCACTACACAGATTGGATTCATAGTGATCCTCCTGTTTTCAGCCTCCCAAGCTCTGGGATTATATGCACATGCCACCATGCCTAGTTTTAATCACTGCCTCAGTGCACAGGGCTAGCACAGCATGCTGGGGATTGAACCCAGCCCGAGTATGCCTATGCAGGTGCTTTAATCCGCTGAGCTATCTGGCTGACCCTCACACAGTGTTTTGTTAATCAATCCATGATAAGTTCAGAAATCAAAATTGAGGACCAGTGATGTAACTCAGTGGCACAGCATCTGCCGGGTGGAGGCAAGGATCTGGGTTCAATCCTTGGTATGGCATGCCGTGCTGACTCCGGAGCCCCAGGAGTCTCCTGCCAGCCACTGAAACCAGGCATGGTGGTACATGCCAGTAATCCTAGCACTGGGGAGGTTGAGACAGGAGAATCACTATGAGTCTGAGCCACACAGTGAGACCCTAGATCAAGTAAATAAATAAAAAGTTTTTTTAATTTAAATTTTATTTTAAATTTCTTATTCATTTTTATTATTGTTTTTTGTTTTATTTTGTTTTTTTCCTTCTTTTAGTCTTTTTGAGACATGGTCTTGCTATGCAGTTCAGATGTTCCTTGAGCTCACTTTGTGGCCCAGGCTGGTTTTGAACTTGCAACAATCTTTCTGCCTCAAGCCTCTACCGTACATTACAGAAATAGCAATCCATAATCGATGAAGAGAACTGGGTCTCAACTATAGATATTTAAGAACCACTGCCCTAAAACATCTCATTGGGCCGGGCGGGACGGCTCAGTGGTCTAAAGCGCCTGCTTGGGAAAGCTTGGGCGGCTGCAGGGACTGTGGTTCGATCCCCGGCCCATATGCTGCGCCAGCCCTGCCCTCAGGGCAGGCTGAGCCAGCCATGAAAATAGATGAATAAACAAACAAAAGTTCTGAAACAAGAAATAAAATAAAAAAAAATTCTTTAAAAAAAATCTCATAAAGACTATAGATATACAGTTAGCATTCAATCTTACAGTGGTATAAGAATGAGTGGGTGAATAATAACAACAACAACAAAATAATCAGAAATAAACAGGATCTATGGAAGAAAAAAATTCTGATATGTCACTACCACACATTACAAAACTTTGCACATGATTGGAACACAGCAATTAACTAGGTTTGAGCCAAATAATACACAATTTAGGGTATACTAAAAGTATCTGGTGGAGGGCTAGCAAGATGGCTCAGTGGTCTAAAAGTGCTCAGGCAACCGCAGGGACCGCACTTTGATCCCCGGCACCCAACCCCCAGGGCAGGCTGAGCCAGCCATAACATAAAGAAATAAAGTTAAAAAAAAAAAAAAAAAATCTGGTGAGGCCAGGGAGACAGCTCAGGAGCACAAGTAAGTTCAATCCCCAGTCCCCCCAACCCCCCAAAAAAGTCCGGTGGTGGCCAGGGAGATAACTCAGTAGAGCAAGCGCTTGGCTGACAAGCACTGGGTCCTGAGTTCAATCCCCAGTACTACAAAAGTCTGGTGGTACTGATAATGGAGAAAGACAGTGCAAAGGCAATTTTGAAAACCAGTCTAAAAAGCAATTCCAGAGAGTGCTGTTTGATTCAACTGCCTTCAAAAGTTCTCTGTGAAAAGGCTCTGAGTCAGGCCGTGGCTGCCTGCCTTCATGCAGGAATGTCCCTGTATGTGATCAGGCTGCCTGTACCAGGCCTGCTGAGGAGTGTTCTCCAAGAACAGGGTTCTGAGGAGAACGAGTTTCTGAGAAGATCTGAGGAAGTAGGGAAGTTAGTCAAAATTAAAACACTGAAGGGACTGGGGAGATAGCTCTGTGGCACAAGTGCCTGCCTGGCAAGTGCAAGGTCATGAGTTTGAACCCTGGTCCCACTGAAAAAAAAAAAAAAAAAAAAAAAAGTATGAAGAAATGGGAATACACCAAATTTTGGAGAATGAAGAAATTCAGACATTTAGGTTGGCCTGGGCTCCCAACTCTAGACTAATGACCACTTTATCAAAAACCTCTGAAACCCATTTGGGATCAGTGTGCTGCTACTCACTGGTGTCATGGTGACCAGTGGGGAGGGTCCCCGTGGGCGCTTTAGCAGTTGCTGGGCATGCAGCTGGATGTTGGCTCCTCCATCTGATGCCCTCCGACCAAGGGGGCCCATTCCATTCAGTAGCTGCAGAGTGGGCGGCTGTAACAGAGACTGCTCCTGCCAGAAGCAGAGGAGCGGGTTTGCCTGGTTAGGTGGGGATCTGAAGGGGATGCAAAACACAGCACTCTAACATTAAAGGATCCTTGGGCCGGCGAGAGAGCTCAGTGGTCTAAAGCGCCTGATTAGGCAGGCACAGGGGAGTGTGGTTTGATGCTCCGAACCATATCTTGCACTAGTACCACCCTCAGGGTAGGGTGAGCTGGCCAAAAATAAAATAAAATAGAATAAAATAAAATAAAAGATCCTCTGGCTCTGATGTAAATTAATGTTCCCCCTCATTTTGGCAGTTTTGAAAGTAGACTCTCTCCAGGAAACCCTGAAGTCTTGGGGAAGGTCCCTTAAATCCTCTCAAAGGAAGCTCAAGTTTGTTTCTCCTGGAGCAAGCCTTCTCCCACACCTGAGTACCTTGTACTCAAGCTGTCCAGTTGGCTGCAAGTTTTGCATGGGCAACAAGTTGTGCATCAAGTTCATGTTGGGGGCCACCTGCAGGAATGGAGCCTGTGGGTTGACTCCAGGAAAGCCAGGCAGGAGCTTCTGCAGATCTTCCATAACTTCCGTGCTGACAGAAAATAGGAAGACAGAGAAGTGTGGTTAATACACCCCTGGTGGCACTGCTATGTGTAACACATTTTTTTTTTTTTTTTTAACTTTTCTCCACTTATTTGTCTGTAAAGATCCCAAGGCAGGGGCTGGGCGTGGTGGTGCACATCTATAATCCCAGCACTTGGGAGGCTGAGGCAGAAGGATCCATATGAGTTTGAGACCAGCCTGGGCTACAAAAGTGAGCTCAAGGCCAGTCTGAACTGCATAGTGAGAACCTGTCTCAAAAAGACTAAAGAAAAAAAGAAAAAAAAGATCCCAAGGCAAAGAAGAGGCCTACTGACTGGAGAACTGGTCTCTCCACCATTTTACTATGTGGGTCTGGGAGTAACTAATTGTCACTGACCAAACATTAAAACCCACAGTTCTGAGCCAGGAGGAAACTCTGGCTCTCGGCCAGTTGGGATTTTCAAAGCTTGGAGATGAACAGCAAGTTTCTGGACAGAATGAGCCATCTGCAAGACAATGGCTGCCTGAAGTAACAACTGATTCAGCAGGGAAGGAATGCAACTATTCCTTCAGTGCTGACAGGACAGATAAGTACTGGATGTTCAGGGCTGTCGTGCTACAAGAGTAGGTTTTATAGCAGACTTTAAAATAAGAGATCTTTCCACTAGCAGACACTCGGGACTCCGCCCCTTTGCAGCTGACACCTTCTGTGGAGCCAGAATGCTCCCCCACTGCCTATTTGATCACAGGCTAAGAACAAAGAATATAAAGCAAGGAAATCAGCAACCAGGGGAGTCTTTTTTGGAAATTCAAAGAAAATAGAATTTATAAGAAAACCAGCTTTGTGCCTAGTTGAACTCCTAGAAGAACTCTTGCCACAATCTGTGGAACAAAAATGGAGTAAGCTGGCCTTTAGTCCATTTCCCCATTGAGGGCATCAGGAACATCACGAAAGACCGCTCTGGGGAGATACTTTGGAGAACTGGTGGGTTTCTGGATTCCTGTTCACTTAATTTCAATTGTCCAGATATATGTTCATCGTAACATTTGTTCTCTCTACCTAGATGAACATGTAGCTAACATCATCTCTAAAAGCTGTCCAATGTAGGTGAATTAGATTGGAAGACTTCAATCTGTGGGCAAAAGGCCTCTCCTGTACTCAGCATGATCCTTTGCCATTCTCTAGTCAAGTCAGCTCTGAGCTGTCAGGGTCTCTGATGGCTAAACTTGTCCTGGTCACTTCCTTGAAGCTCATCTGGCAGATACCATGAAGTGGGAAAAATGTGCCATGTGGGAATTCTCTGCATTCTACCGAGTTGCCCAGATACTCACCGTGGGTCAGCCACACCCACTGTGTGCCTCCTCATTGACAAATAGCGGACCAGGGCCTCAGGAGAGGGCTCTTCACCTTCATCGCTGTCCAAATTTAATGTCCCATCCGGCTAAAGTGGAGGGAAGCACAATTTACAGAAATAAGAAGGAAGGAAAGCAAACACAGCTATGGAAAGCCAAGTGGGTCAGCTGATGACAGCAGATGCTGCTACTTGCCTCCACAATCTGGTTCTCTGGGTTGATCAGCTGCACCTGGGGAACACTGATGTTCATGGCCGCTCCGGCCTGCTCAGCCTGGAAAGGGGCGACATGTGGGCACACACACTTAAGACACTTGAGGGAAAAATTTGTTTTAAAGTAGTCTGAATTGCTAAAGTCTTTGGTTCCTTTGCCCTTAGAAACCACAACATAGAGGCATTCTTTTTAGAAAGAGTAATAATGATTTGCAATTTCTTAAAAAGAAAAAAGAAACTACTACTTGTTGCTATCCATCCTCTGTCAAAGACTAAAATCTTGACTGGCCTCGACAAAAGACAGAGATGAAAGAGTTTGGAAGAACAGGAAACTTTGGCTTGGGGATGGTGAGCAGCAGCTAACCCTTACCCCCTGGTGTTACTTGTCCTGAACTAGGTTGCTGGAGATATTGCCCACCTGGATATTGACTGGTGCTTGAAATGCCATGGCTCGGGGCATGCTAGGAAGTGCTCCGAGACGCAGGGTTTTATGTCTCTTATGTCGATCACACAGCAGGCTGTAGATTGCACTATAGTGATCATAGGCATCTGATCTTAATGACTACCAAGAGAGAAGGGAAAAAGGTAAAAAAACCCTGATGAAATGGCCTGTCAATGACCAAAACCTTTTCAATAATAACATCAGAAAACCAAAGCACTTTCTTTCCTTCCCAGGCCCAGGAGGGGCAGAGAAAGAAGAAAAAGGAAGAAAGCAAAAAGACCCAAATTCTTAGGAAGAAGAAAAAGTATAAAAGGTTGAAGAGAAAGGACTGCTCTATCTCACTTTGTTCTCCACTCCTTCCTAGATACCTGTAGTGTACGCTCTTTGTCCAGTCCCATGTCTTCCATGGCCAAGAGAACATCTTCATTCAGGGGATCCGCCTGTCTTTCTTCTTTCAGTTGCTGGCATTCAGCTATTAACTGTAACAGGAAGCAACAGGCTGTCAAATCATCAGCTAAGCATGTCAGTATGGCACATCAGACACAGCTACCATGTTGTTCTACACCCTTAGCTGTGTGTGTTTGTGGCCTTAGTGCTGAGGATCATCTCTGAGCAGACAAGATGGTCATTTCCTGAATATGATGGGTATCTGGGATGGTCCTAGTGGTTTAAATAAAGGAGTGCCACAGAACATACTGAGCTGAGCTCACTGAAACAAGAGAAAGAAGACATCCCCATGCTGGAGAGTGACCTGCAGAACTATGGGCTATGCTATCCCGAAAGCAGAAACAAAACATAACACGATGATTTGGGGACAAATGGCAGTGGACCATTATCACCATTCTCTAGCAAATCGGCTGGTCTTCAGTCTTTTTTGCTACTATAGCTCACACACATTTGTGCCTATGACAAGCAAGACAGATTGCAGTAGCTCCAAGAAGAGTTCCGCAAGGCCAGTGGGACAGCTTACCCTGTCAAAGTTGGGATCCGCATCCCCCAGCTTCATCCACTTGTGCCTGCAAATCTGCTCCATGGAGAGGCGCTTATTCGGGTCCAACACCAGCATGTGGCGGATCAAGTGTTCGCATTCTGCAACAGACAAACAGCCTGTCCTCAGGGTATGCCGTCGGGAGAGACCAGTGGGGCTGAGGTGCTAGAAGCAAGGCCACCAGGCAGGTTCTCAAGCTCCTTCCTTCTAATTCTGTCTCTTATGCTTTGGTCCTTACCTTCTTACTGCTTACTTACTCCAGAGGGCAAAGCAGAGAGTGGGAGTGAAGAGAAATTCAAATATAGCAGGCTGATTAATGCCTTCAATAAGTCTGATCAGAAAAATCTAAGAATAACCCACGGATTTCACTGATTTATATTATGAATAGCCTGCAATTAATGAAGAATAGAAGGTCCCTTAAAGGTATTCATCATCTTATGAGGTTCTCCAAATATTCAATTCTGTTCTCCCACAGGAATACTGTATCATCACTTACATAATAGATTTCAGCTTAGGTGTGCAATACATTTCAAAAGTCAGGTGATTTGAAAATTCTTTTATATGTATTTATTTTTTTTCTTGTTTTAGAACTTTTTTTTGTTTGTTTATTTATTGTTATGGCTGGCTCAGCCTGCCCTGAGGGCAGGGCTGGCACAGTATGTGGTGCCGGGGATAGAACCACGGTCCCTGCAGCCGCCCAAGCTTTCCTAAGCAGGCGCTTTAGACCACTGAGCCATCCTGCCGGGCCCAATTTGAAAATTCTAACAGCACAAAACATGACAGGGAGAGAACAGGCAGAGACTGCCTCTCTACCACTTTCTCATAGTATTTAAACACTCACAGTTACGTGAGACTGGGGGGCTTATAACTGATATTCAGGTCAACCGGTACTTTTCTCAGGGAAGTCATACTTCAAGTTATATTGCAGAAAGAACAGCTTCACAAATCAAGAAACCTATATTCTAACTTCAAAATGACCTTCTATTTCTTTCCTAAGTTTCCTTGTCTGTGTAAACTCAAGATACTGAGGATCATGTGGAAGTGGCAGTCAGGACGGAAGTGGTCGGTGATAGCACAAGAGCACTAACACAGCCCTCTGAGCATTCTGCGATTATCAATAGCTCTTTTAATCCTGAAGAAATCCTAAGGGGGCTATACTGTCACTGGTCCCACTTGAGAAAAGATAAAACTAGGTATAAAGAAGTTAAGAATCTTGTGCTGAGTCATACGATTATCAGTTCAGATTTAAAACTAAGCTAATTCTCTTCCTGGTGCTCTTCATCACAACACCATACCGCCTCCGTACTGCAGAGCTCCTGAGGAAGCCAAATGCTGGAGCCACGGATCCAATGTGTTTATACAGCCACCCTCGCTGTGTGCTTAGGCTGCAAAAAGCCCCCTCACTGGTCTGCTTCCATTCTTGTTTCTCTACAATCTATTTCCCATAGAAAAGCAAAAAGAAGTTTTCTGAAATATAAGCCTGGGCTGTCATTCTCTTGCATTTAAATCTGCAATCTTTCCTCATGATCTTTGGAATGAAAACACGAGGTGCTGGCCCTGGAGGCTTCTGTCTGGTGGGTGCACGCAGCAGACTCCTACCTGCTGGCCCTCGTACCTGCTCCTCCAGTGGCAACGGCCACTCCTGAGATCTTCTATGGCTGTCTTGTTGTCATTTAGGGAAAAGTTTTAATGTCCCTTCTTCCAGTGCTCTTCCCTGGGGCTTGCAGGTTAGCTCTGTTGTCCAAAGCGCCTGCTCGGGCAAACTCAGCCAGGTGCAGGGGACTGTGGTTCGAACTCCAGCATCACAGGCTGCACTAGACCTGCCCTTAAGGCAGCCTGAGCCAATCACAAACAAACAAAACTGACCACCTACTCTGAAACACGCCTCTCTAGGCATTCTCTATGTCACATATATTTTCTTTTTTTCTTTCTCTCTTTCTTTCTGCACCTACATGTATTTTCTTTATATCAGTGATTTGTGAACAGCATCTTGTTATTTACTTGTGTTTTGTCTAACACCCCTCCTTCAACATAAGGTCCATGTCTTTTCTGTCTTACTGCTACACCCAACATCAAATCTCTAATATAAAAATTACTATATAATAGGAGCTAAATAAGTACCTGTGGAATATGAATATTTATTGAATACTCAATAAATATTTTTCATATCACTTAATTTTTACAACTTCAAATACTATTATTAGCACCTTCATTAATAAATGAAAAATAAACATGATTAGGACAAAAGGCAACATGTTCAACATCGAAAAGCAGTGGCAAAGCTGGGATTTGAAAGCTATATAACTGCCCTGTCATATAGCTTCGGCTGGATATAAATTGTTTCATCTATTTTTCCAGGGCAAATTTCACCCTCCAATTTCTACAGCATTTGGCAAATACCATCCCATATCGCTTACTAAAGTGAATTACTCTTAATATTTAATGTGTTTTAAACTTTATATAAAAAAAATCAGTTCCTATATCCCTTCCTATAAATGAGTAAACGCCATCTACAATGTTAAGCTTTATTAAAATTGTATTTCCAGGATACCAAAGCTAGATTCCACAACTCTAGGATCACTGACACACATGCTTGCTGCCTGCAATTACTTAAGAGAATAAAGTAAGTTCTTAGAAAGTTGTAAAAGCTAATGGCTCCTGCACAAGGGGCCAGGGCCTGCTTTGAAAGTTGTTAAACCTCTGTCAGTGGAGGCCGCTAGATGGCACTCGCTCATCTTCCTTTGGCCTCCACACTCAGCTGAGTGAGTGAAATCAGGTATCCAGGGCCAAATGAAGTTAGTTACAAGTTACTTTAAAACAGATTTTTTTCAAGGCAGTGTTCTTCACCAGCAGTAACAACAAAAACACCTGCAACACTGTCATTAGTCCCAATTAAAAGATGTATTTATTAGCTCAACTAGCATTCTTTGGCTTTAGATATGATGAAAGTAATCTCAAGAAATATCTATACAAAACTTCGTGCATAATATATTCTGACTGTTTAAGGAGCCAAAGAAGCCTGCCATAGATTCTCTGGGTCTGCAGGTCCCAGCTTAAGAATTCCCATTATAATGTCAAGGTCTCAAGGACGAAAGCTTTTATTTTGCCTGCCCTACATAATACCCAACTTGCAAAGCAACAGAAAGCTAACACTTTGCATCTGTCAAACAGATGGTAAAATGTGACAAAATGCAGAGTGTTAAGAGTGGCATCATCAATTCATACTTTCTCGGTGTCATATAGCTCAACAAATTACATTTAAATGAGATTTAAACACACTATTCTATGTAAAATATGGAAAGAGGCTGAAAAATGAAGGGAAGAAAACGCTCTTGAGCCTAATAACAAAGTCAGGCACAAGACAGACAATTCAAGAGGGGAAAGTAGACAGGACCTCAGATCAAAGAGCACAAAATGTCAACTTCTTTAGATGCCTAGCGCTCCATTTTGATGCCTAAAGCGGTCCCACTTGTTCCCTCCCAAAGGGCAGAGCTCTGACACTGAGTGAGACTGAGGTACTCTGGGCAGTGCAGGAATATGCCACACTGCCTGTGCAAGCCAGAGAAGCAGCGCCCCTTCTGAGGCTCCTATCATCTGTCTGTGCAGCATGTCAAGTGGTCTCCACAGCGAAATCACCATGAGCCACGCAACATGGTATGCCAAGAGAATGCTAACTAAAGGATGCACTGTGATGAGGCCCTCCTGCTGTGCCAATAGGCATTCGGGGGACTCCAAGGAGAGCAGGCTCCTCTATGGAAAGGGTCCTAAGGCTGCCAAGATCATTCCATCTAAGAAAGGAATTTTTTTTTTTTCTTTTTTATCTTTGACAGCTTTCTCAAATGGCTTGATGAAAAAAAGGATTGATGATGGGGGGCGGGGGGGTAAAAACCAACCTTAAATTCACCAGAGATAAGAATAGGAATTCTGCCACTTGAAGACATAGCAAAGGCCAGTCTGTCTTGGAGAGAAGATGTGGCTAAGAAGGGGCAAGCTAGCTGGGTAAGCTGGCGCATTACAAAGGAGCTCAAGGCCAGCCTGAACTGTGGGGCAAGATCTTGTCTCAAAAAGACCAAAAAAGAAAAAAGGAAAAAAAAAAAAAAAGAAGAAGAAAGAAGGGGGCCATGCTGAGTGCCCTTCAAGTATCTGAAGTTTTACAAAGAAGACAAAGTAGACTTGCACTGTGCTGTTTGAAAGCTCGAATTTAAAATAATTAGGCAGTTACAAGTTCAATGTGGGAAAAATCTCTCCATTATTTGCTAATTTGACAAGAGTCCTAAGGATCTGGGGAGGGGCCACATAGGCAAGCAAGAGGGGCAAGTCCACCTGCAGCATAGCTGACTCTACTCATTCTACGGGTCAGTCAGGGTTCTGAGTAAGACTTTACTTAGAGAAGAAGCCCAGAAACAACTGTACAGAATAAATTCCTTGGTTTCCCACCCCTAACTCTGGGTAGTAAGCTTTTTGTCATTAGAAATGTTTAGTCCCAGGCTGACATCTGAGATGGCATCAGAAGGGCCCTCGCCTTAAAGGGCAGGAGGAAGTGAGAGTCCATCAAAGACGACTGTCTTACAGAGCTGTGTGTCCCCAGCACCTATCAGATATGACAAGAAAGAGACCCTCACAAAATGGCACTTGAAGATACTGGAACTAGGTGACTGCTGTAATCTTTTCTAACAACCTAGAATTCATAACAGAACAGGCATTTCCCATGCTTCAAGCTGAAATAACCAGAAAATTAACATTCCACTTAAGATCTAATGTGGCATGTCATGAGGCCAGAAGAATGTGTGATGTCCATGGATACCTCAGCCAGCTGCTATCTGCCACATGCAGGGGTACTTTATTCAAAGATTTTTTCTGAAGCTGTATAGAATAAACTGAAGCCTGTTCTGAGCTTAACTTAAGTATCAAGTTAATGACATGACAAGCAGAACAATTCTGGGCAGGTAAGTCTCCAGAAAACATCTTTTTAGCATTGGAGAGAGTAAACAAAATAGAAAAGGAAAACAAACAAATAACAACAACAACAACAACAACCAAAAAAACCCCACAACAGGGATAGAGGGAATGAAAGACTAATAATAATTAATTTTAAAATATTTAAATTTCTGCTCTTTTTTTTTTTTTTTTTTAATGCCTGGCTCAGCCTGCCGTGAGGGTAGGGCTGGCCCAGCATGTGGTGCCGGGGATTGAACCGCGGTCCCTGAAGCCACCTAAGCTTTCCTAAGCAGGCGCTTTAGACCACTGGGCCATCGTGCCGGGCCCCAATTTCTGCTCATTTATATTTTGAATTTCTCATATAAGAGAAAGTCTGCATTACATAAGCCCATGTGTCTGATTTACTTCAATTAATCTAGTCTCAAGATGTAGCCAAATGACTCAAGTTTGCCCTTTCTTACGGCAGAGTAGTTCTTCACTGTGCATGCCACATTTTCTTTGTCTGTTCTTAGGTCACACAAGGCTGGGGAGATAGCTCAGTGGCTTAATGCCTGCCTGGCAGGTGCCAGGTCCTGAGTTTGATTCCTAGCAGCACCACTACCATCCCCCTGCAAAAGATAAGGGGACTGAGAGAGAGAGAGAGAGAGAGAGAGAGAGAGAGAGAGAGAGAGAGAGAGAGGGAGATGGGGACAAAAGGAATTGCAATGTGCCATGTATGGGTACTGACTTCCCACAAAGAAAGTAATCATTACGAACTGCAAACATGAACCAATAAAAATTAAAATTTAGCAAAATATTATTTAATAATTACTAACATTTACTAAGCACATGATATGCAGAATGCCAAATCCCCCCCCCCAACCTTGTACCAGGGATCAAGCTCAGGACCTTGCGCTTGCCAGGTAGGCACTTATTCTACCGAGCTATCTCCCTGGCCCCCAGAATGTCAAATTCTTTAAATTTAATTTAGGTACTGAATCCAACTCTTTTTTTTTTTTTTTTTTTAATTTTTATTTATTTATTTTTCTTGTTTCAGAACCTTTGTTGTTTATTCACTCATTTTTTATGGCCGGCTCAGCCTGCCCCGAGGGCAGGGCTGGCACAGCATGTGGTGCCCGGGATCGAACCGTGGTCCCTGAAGCTGCCCAAGCTCCCAAGCAGGCGCTTTAGACCACTGAACCATCCCGCTGGGCCCCTCATACACCAACTCTTATTACTATTACTTCCATTTTGCACATAAACTGAAACAACAAACAGAAAAATTCAGATAAAAACAAAAAAATAAGATAAATTCTTGTGAGTTTTACTCCAGAGTTCTTAACCTGAGTAGTCATCTACTCTGTCATCCTTACAGAATCACCTACAAACTAAGTACCCAATGGGCTAGGGAGTCCCATGGTGGAACTTTGGGAAGTAGCTGGAAAGCACTGGGAGGGAGGTGTGTGAGACGGGAGGGAAGGACATGAAGAACATCTGAAGGGAACAGAGTCAGCCTGCTAACCATTTCACCAGTGAGGATGAAATACACTGTGGAAAAGCAAGCATAGTTTTCATCCTCCAGTTACTACCAGGCAACAAAGACCAGGGTGGAGGGCTTTGCATAACAGGCACCCCAAATGAACATAGGCAGACACTTAGGGACCAGAAACATCAGAATCTTGATCCCAGGATCCAAGAAAAGCCAATTAGTCCTCAGGTTCTTCATGTGATGTCAAAGACACAGCAAAGCAATCTTTTACAGATCTGTGGTAGAAGACCAGTCTGAGAGAAGCTGTCATGGCTCTCTCTGGCCACATATAGCTACTCTGAGCTGGTAGAAATACAAGACATCTGTGTGGCAGAAAGCATAAGAACGAACAAAAGAAAGGCTCAGCCAGGAAATGAGGCTCCCTAGGTATGTTTGAAAAAAGGTGTATGGCTAGTTCTGCACATGTCCTTTAGCTGTATTCAGATGTCGTTCAAAAACCGTGGGTTCAAAGGCAACTCCAAACACCCAGCCCAGGAGTTCTTTATTCTCGCTGATTGTTTTTTTTTTTTTTTTCTTGTTTCAGAACTTTTGTTTGTTTATCTATTTATTTTTATGGCCGGCTCAGCCTGCCCTGAGGGCAGGGCTGGTGCAGCATGTGGTGCCGGGGATTGAACCACGGTCCCTGCAGCTGCCCAAGCTTTCCTAAGCAGGTGCTTTAGACCACTGAGCCATCCTGCCGGGCCCCTCCCGTTGATTTTAACACACTTCATAGTAAGGTTCACTCTTTGGTAATGAATTGCTTCTAGAGCAGTTCAAATTACAAAAAGGGTTCTTTTTAAATTGCAATATCCAAAAAGGAAACAATTCGTTGGCTATGAATTGTCTAAATACGTCAGTTTCAATGGAAAATGAGAAATTTCATAAAAACACTCTTAATGTTAAATGGCATTAAGTTCTTAAGCACTTCAGAACAGATATGAGGCAACATACTACTCCCTGTCTGTGTTAGGCTCTTGCTTTGTCCAGCTCAGGTACAGGTATGGGAAAGACGCGATACTATCACGGCTGACAAACAGAACACTCCAGATGGGCCGCAGTGAATGACAGGATGGGCCGCACGCAGGCTTGCTCAGAGTCCAGCTCCTTGCTTCACATGTTTTAGACTTACAAAGTTTTGTAACTCAGAGTCCTCCTTAACACTGTTTACCTTTTCCAAAAAGAAAAGCCACAAACAAAACACAATGTTTCTGGCTTTTCTTCATGAAATGAAAATGAAGCATGTCATAATGTCTGATACTTCCACAATCCTGAGTAGAACAGTGTGACCATTTTGCAATGTTATGATCCCTACAGAAATAATTATTTTATCTCGTAAATTAAAAAAAAAAAACTGCTCTGTTTGTCTGTCTTTCTGTCTCTCTCTCTCTGTATCTATCTATCTATCTATCTATCTATCTATCTATCTATCTATCTATCTATCTATCTGGCATAGGGATGGGAAAGTCGCAATGTACTACTACTATGCAGCTCAGACTAGTAGATATTCTCCTATTTCAGCCTTCCCAGCACTGGCATACACCACGATACCAATTTCAGGGGCTGGCATGGCTCACACGATGCATCCATGATTCTGGGGCCAGCACGGCATGTGGTACCAGGGATCAGACCTGGGTCCTGGCACTTGCCAGGTCGGTGCTTAGACCGGTATCTCCCCATCCCCTAGACATAATTTAAATTACTTTTACATTTCCAGTTTTTTTTCTTGTTTTCAGACCTGTTTGTTTGTTTGTTTATTTAATGGCCAGCTCAGCCTGCCCTGAGGGCTTGAACCACGGTGCCTGCAGCTGCCTAAGCTTTCCTAAGCAGGCGCTTTAGACCACGAAGCCATCCCGCTGGGCCCTACATTTCCAGTTTTTAAATAAAAAAGCCCCTCCTATATCTTCTTTTGGCAAAAAGTTGGCCACGGTTAAGAATCCTTACTCTGCTGTGTACTGAGCCCTAAAAATGAATTATTAGCATGCTCAGGGAACCGGGCGTGGTGGCACATGCCTGTAATCCCAGCACTCAGGGAGGCTGAGCCAGGAGGATCGGTGCAAGTTCGAGACCAGCCTGAGCTACAAAAGTGAGCTCAAGGCTAGCCTGAGCTGCATAGCGAGACCCTGTCTCAAAAAGACAAAAAACAAAACAAAACAAAAAACAACAACAAAAAAACATGCTCAGGGAAACTATTGTCTTTACTAACTGCCAATTATGGTGAAAACAGTTTACCATAGCCATTACTTTTAGTACCTAAGCAAAATAGACAAGTGATCTTTCAGTAAGGTGTCTGTATGCACAAGTGACACACAGTAGTCTGTGCCGACCTATAGGTGCACTCAGGTTGTACTCGTTACACAGGATCCTAACAATGCAGGCGGAGTGCACCTAGCACAGTTGGCTAGTATGCCACACTTACAAAAAAGGATACGTGGGTTTGTCTTTATTGCAATTACATTATATTTGATATCGCCAGGACAATTGTGCCATAAAAAACAAACACAGAAATTTAAAAAACAATTGTGTCATAAGAATTTGATTTATTTTATACGTTAAATGTGGATACACTGTCATCATAACTGAAATTAGCATTTCCTAATCCAAAATTAAAGAACTAGTTATTTAAAGTAACGCTAATAGTTAATGCTTCAATTCATACAACCAAAAACTCCACACAGTTTTGAAATTAACTATAATGGAACTTAATCTGAATCTATCCTGGTCATACTAAATTTTGACTTATAGTAAACTAGTACTGAAGTTAGCTCTTCTCACAGAATGGCACCAAGGAAAAACATTGTTTGAAACCATTGTCTTTCATCTGGCAAGCACAAGGTCCTGAGTTCAATCCCCAGTACCAAAAAAAAGAAAAGACTTTCAATTCTTTTGGGAAAGACACATATAAGTCCTGCACAACTAGAATACCTCAGCAAAATTTCTAAAAGAATATGCCGAGCTGAGGAGATAGTCCTACGGGCTAAGCATCTGCCTGGAAAGCACAAAGTACTGAGGTTGATCCCTAGTATCAGATGCCATGCTGGCCCCAGAACTGGGTGTGGGGTGCGTGCCTGTAATCCCAGCAGCAGGGAGGCTGAGAATGGAGGATCATGAGTCCAAATTGCATAGCAAGACCATGTATTAAAAAATGGAAAAAAAGAAAAAGGGCTGGGGATAGTTACGTAGCTCAGTGGCATAAGTTCCTGCCTAGCAAGCACAAGGTCCTGAGTTCAGTCCCTGGTTAAAAAAAAAAAGAACAGTAAGAGATTAAACAAAAAAGTGCAGTTGTGTTCTCTGTGAAATCAAAAACCCTTAACTCTTTTATTTCAATTCAATAAACTTTCATTGATCACCAAATGTACACCAGTGAGAAGCAGCACTCAGGACACAGGAGGAGCTCTGGAGTTCATGTAAACCTCCACGCCAAAGGTTCTATAGATGTGATCACCATATGCTGGAATAAACACTAAGTTCCTTGTAACTAAGGAGACTTCAGTGACTCAGCAGACAACCCCCAGGGAGACAAGCTGAACAATTCAGCAAACAGGTGGAACTGACTTTTTAAAAAGGTTTCTATTTTAAAATATCAATAAAAAAATAAATTAAATTTAAAAAATCATTAAATTGAAGTTGAGAAGCTTCTTCCAACCTGATAGTCTATCAACGTGATATAGACTATAAAGGGAAAAAAAATGGCCTATGTACTGATATTTATTAGAAAAATAATGCCCATCTCTTGAATTTCCTTATTTTTCTTCTTTTTGGTTGATCCCTGCCAGCCCTTCTAAATTTCACTTTGTGTCTGGATCTTGCTAAATTGTCTAGGGCTGGCCTTGAACTTGTGTGAGCCTCATGTTTCAGCTTCCTGAGAAGCTGAGACTGTAAGTAGGCACCATAATACTCAGCCACTTTGCCTCTTTTTCTGTTTGATTTACCATAGCCAACAGGCAGTTTGCCGAAAAGGCTAATAATAAATGAGTACCAGCACATACCTCCGGTTTTCTACGTTAGGTATAACCATGGCAATGGCCGGAGGAGGCTGCCTGGCCATGATGCAGGTCTAGCCTCTCTCATGACATCATCCATGCTTTCTACATTCTAGACAAAAGCATGGCAGAGTTCCTCCCTGGTGATGACTACCTCAGAATGCATGTGAAAGCTTCCTGGAGCCTTTCATACAGGACTGGGACTGGTGGGTGGGCGACATTTATTCTCTGTCTTAGTCTCTCTAAATAAAGCACTTTTAAGCCACACAAGATGCTGTGCAGTCCTCGGTGAGCAAGACTATCAGGGTAGACTTGTTTGCTCCTAAGTGGAAGCTTTTTGGCAGTAGCTGCAGGGTATGCTCTCCATCAGAGGCATTATGGAAGCCTGGGTCTTGCATTCTCAGCGATAAAATGCTTATGCGGTATTATAACTAATTAAGTCACAATGAAGTCTAATCAATAAGGACTCAAAAATATTGTCCACAAGAGATCTCTATGCACTTGCCATCACTGTAGTTTTTCACTGTAAATTAATTTTCCTTCAGTTAAATAAAGGCTCTTGCTATGTTTGCTAGCAGGTGGCATAGCAGAAGAATAAGGCAAATGAGGCTTGAAGAAGTAGGGTGCTGAGGTGTTTTTTTTTGTTGTTGTTGTTTTTTTTTTTAAATACTGTTACTGAATTAGCCTGGTACTTAAAAGCTTTAAGTTACTAGCTTCCATCAGTGGGAGGAAAAGTCAGAAAATACTTCCTGTGAGCTATGTGCTCAGGCCTAGTCTCATCTTTGTAACGGCTCAGGAAGACAGCAAATCTCAGGCTTTTAGGCTCAGGCTTACCTAAAGGACACTCTGAGATTACTCGGTGAAAGTGAGTCTAAAGTCACTGATGTGGACCAAACATCTTTCACCTGAGACACAGAACAGCAACTGTGCAGTAGATCAAAATACCTTTTAAAAGCTACAAGTTGTTTAGCCTGCTCTCTAGACACACTCCCCTGCCCTCCACTCACACACACACTGTTTTGCCGAAGAAAAAATTTAGAGTATCAGTGAATTACCTATCACTTTAGTAACACAAGAGTAATGTAAGACACAATAGTAGTGATTCACTTTTTCATCCAAAAAATATTTACTGGAAATTTACACGCTGCCAAACACTGTGAAGTTTCATGAAGATGCTGCTGTGCCAAACAGCACTACTACCAAGGGGCTACCATCCTGGTGCTGGTGGCAGGAGAAGGGCGTGTGTATCACAATCAAGCTAGCTGGTGTAAAATCAATATCCTTCAAGCGTATGCAACCGCCACTCCATGTTGGAAGTACATGTTTTCAGCAGGTCTCAGGCCGCCTATGGAGAAAAGGCATGGACCAGGCAAAGCAAGATCCATCCACTAATCGTGAAGACACTCATTCCATAAATTACTGAATAAAGAGAGGTTTAAAAATTCTTGTAACTGCATCCATTTGTAGTGCAGCCTCCTACGCAGCCAGAGCTACTCTGGAATTCAATTGGGTTAGGAGAAGCTAAGGTAGGCTCTTTTCTTCTTGTCTCTCAAGTGCTAATTTAGAAAACTCTACCAGATCTGCTGGAGTTTCTAGGTCTTTCGAGCACAAGAGTGGGTAAACTCATCTTATCTATGGCAGCAGCTTGAGAAGAGAAAGCTGATGCTCACGAGAGATTCCTATGGTCTTCTGTAGGACAGGGATAGGTGGAGCCTGACAGGCTCCCATCTCCAAGGGAAGAGCACATTCTAGACCTGGTGAGGTTTAACTGTGCCCAGAGATAGGAGCTCCGAGAGGGAGAGGACTCGGGGTCAGAGTCCAGGCTTCCTTTCCATGAACATGAACCTTCACAGTACTCAAAGTCAACTAAACTGAAAAAAAAAGAAAGAACAAGCTCATGACTTTGTTTTCTCCTATGCTCATCCTTTGATGGCAGCCTCTGATGGAGCCTGTACCCCAACCTATGAGGCTGGGTAATGCCAATCACAAGTACAAGAGAGCAAGAGAGATCCTACTGGTAAATGACAGTTGTCAACATATGTCCTACATTGGGCTGTTTCCCATTTTCTATACTTAACTGTACAAAAGTTTTTATTCTTAGGGAGGTGTAGTCTGGGATTAAAGAGTGATTATATTTAGGATAATCACATGAGCTTTCTCTGATTCTTTTAAGCTTCTATGTTCATCTATACTATATTAAAAATATTAGGTCTTTCAAGACAATGCCACACAGTTTATTTCTAAGCACTAATGACTAGGATCCAATCTCTGAAGCCAGCTTTGGTGAGGCCTGAACATTTTTTTCTTTGGCTGTGGTATGAGCGGGTGGGGGAGAGGGTAGAGAAGATCCACGTTGCTCACAGGAAGTTCTGTGGACACTGGAAAAGCAGCGGAAGTGGTTTGTTTATCTTGCCCTTTTCTGCAACAGTGTGGCATAGCAGAACAAACACTGAATTTGAGCACTAAGTTACTTATTACCTGTGTGAATTTAGGCAAGTCAACCAACTGTTAAGCTTCAGCGGCCTAAGTTGCATCAGCAAAATGATGCTGTCACCAATTCCAGAGTAGGGTTGGGTAGCTCAAATTAGATCAAGTATAAGAAAATAATCTGTAAACTCTAAAGCCCTCAGTAAATGGTTCAAGCTAGAAAATGGTATGATCAACTTTGTGCATGGTATGGTTTATTTTTATATTTGTGTCCTGCAGAGATTACTCATCCAGTGATGTGGAGAATGGTCTAGGGGGAACTACTCTGGAGCCCGTAATCCATACAGCTGAGTATTGTGTAGGTGAAAGGACACCCATATAGCTTACGGAAGCGGCTGCAGAATGGAGAGCCAAATCTATGGCAGCTGATGGTGCAGGACAAGGATGAGGGAGGCAGGGAGGCCACGCACTGCTTCGAAGATGTGCATTAACAAGTTATAGGATACATAGCTGTGGTACATTCCGGAAACAGAATATTATTCAGCAGCGGGCCATGGCAATCCCAGCACAGGGAGGCTGAGGCAGGAGGACACTGCAAGTTGAGACCAGCCTGGGCTAGAAAGTGAGCTCAAGGCCAGCCTGAGCTGCGTAGCAAGACCATGAGACCCTCTCTCAAACAAACAAACAAACAAACAAACAAACAATATTATTCAGCAATAATAAGAAATGAACTATAAAGACACAGATGAAGCTTATAAACATTACTAAGTGAAAGAAGCCAAATCGAACAGTTACATATTATGCTTCCAAGCACATGACATCTGGGAAAAGGTAAACCTGATAGAGGCAAGGAGGGATAAGTGATCTGAGAGGAGGGTCACAAAGAGAACATTGCAGGCAGTTAAACCACTCTCTGAATGATACTACAGTGACAGATATCACTATAGGTGTCAGGTCACACACTGCACAACACGCCTATGACCCCTAACAGAAACGGTGGTTTCTGGAAGACAGTGCTGGGTCCATGTAGGCTCATGTCTGTGTGAAATGTGCCCCTGTAGGGGAGGACACTGACAGCAAGCGAAGCTGTGGGAGGCGGACGCAAAGGGAATACGGAACCTGTGTGCCTCCTGCTCAGTTCTGCTGTAGGTCAGCAGCTACTCTAAGTGCTAAGTACTTCTGAGGAGCCATTAACATAAAACTAAGGCTACGCAGTTGGTTAATGACAAGATCACTGTTACCCTGACCACCGCAAACTACTGGGCCACTTTTCTGCTTCCTTTTATGGTAAAATCAGAAAGGGTTGAGACTACTTCCTTACCCCATTCTCCTCCCGTGCTTTTCTCTTGTCCACATGCTTCAGGCTTCTGTCCCTGCCACTCCGCCACAACTGAACGTGAAGAGCAGCAATGACTCCACGATTCTAAATGAAACATCGACCTGTCTTCCTACTGACTTACCAGCGTTCCTTACAGCCCTTCTTCCCTGTTCCTTGGAACCCTCTTTTCACTGTTTCTGAAGATAAAAGGCTTTCGGCTTTCCTCACTAGCTATTCTGAAAATCCCCCTCACCTCCTTATCTTTAAACACTGGTATGATCTGGACCTTAATCTTTGGGACTCTTCCCTTTTTATTTACTAAAAAAGTCTTATATTATAAAAGATAACTTACCTCTGTGCTGATGGTTCCCAAATATATATGCCTGGAACTCATCCCTAAATTCAATTAGTATACAATATCTCAAATTTAGATGTCTAATTGGCTATGTCCCTCAAACTTCAGAAATCCTGGCTGAGCTGGGTATGGCAGCATATGTCGGTAATCCCAGCGCTCAGGATGCTGAGGCAGGGCTGCTGTCTGGGCTACACAGTGAGTTCAAGACCACTTGAACTACATAGTGAGATCCCTATCTCAAAAAGCAACAAAAACTTCACATGTCTAAAACACCTCGCCATCCATGGTCTGCCATGCTGGTTCTGCCCATGGGGTGTGCTGAGATGGCACCTGAGACTGTGTGTGGTGGTGTGTGCCTGTAATCTCAGCTCTCGGAAGGGTGAACACAGGAGAATCACTACCAAGTCCAATCTGTGTAGTGAGAACCTGGAGACCCTGTACTAAATACAAAAATCAATCAATCACTTCTCCAAAATTAAGTATTCTTCCCTAGTTATCCCATTTGAGCAGTAAATCCATCCTGTTAGCTTAGGCCAGAGGCCCTGGAGTTACCTTTTCTTAAGATGGCACCTCACTATGTAGTACAAGCTGGCCTTAAACTCACCATGTGGCCTCCTACCTCCTGCCTCAGCCTCCCAAGTGCTGGGAGCATCATCATGCCAAGCTAAAGTTACCTTTATATAGTCCCTTGGCTCTCGCTTCATATCTAATATTAAATGTTGTTGGGGCAAGACTACCTGGTGTTAAATTTTATTTATTTGTTTGTTTATTTATTATGGCTGGCTCAGCCTGCCCTGGGGGTGAGGCTGGCACAGCGCGTGGTGCCAGGGATCGGACCACAGTGTCTGAGGTTGCCTAAGCTTGTCTATGCAGGCCCTTTAGACCACTGGGCCATCTCATCGGCTCCAGCTTTAAGTTTTAGCTTAGCCATTTAATAGTAATATAATCTTAGGGCATGGTGGTACAGGTCTTTAATCCCAGCACTCAGCTGGATCGTTGTGAATTCAAGACCAGTGTAGGCTACAAAGTGAGCTCAAGGTTAGCCTGAACTGTATAGTGAGACTCTGAGACTCTCTCTCAAGAAGATTATATTGTTTAACCTTTCCTGGCTTCACTATTAATACCTGTAAAATTGGGACGGCAATATTATGCATCTTACAGGATAGTTATAATAAATAAACTAATATTTACAAGATGCCTTGAACAGCATCTGTCACACAGTGTGTAGTAAGTATCCTTCGATCTGACCAATTCCTGCGTCTCACCTGTCCACCCCAGAGTCTGAGAGCCAGCCCCACGGGCCTGAATTGAGATTATACTAAATCACCTACTAATTGGTCTCCTTCTCTTGGCCATTGTACTTTCTGATCTATAGGCAACAGAGCAGGCACAGTGATATTTAAAAAAAAAAGTCACTGATAAAGGGACAGCTCAGTGGAAGTGTTCATTGAGCATGTTTGAGGCTCCAAGTTTGATTTCCTGTACTGGCTAAACAAATGAAGGAACAATCACAAAGTCATTGTACATTTTTTTTGTTATTGTATGTTTGAAAAATTTTTGTGAGGAGAAATTTCAGAAAAAGCAAAAGTCAGCTTATATCACTCCTCTGTTGAAACCTTTACATTTTACTCAGAGTAAAAACTAAAGACTTTACACTGACTACGTAGGTCCCCAAAACAATCCCTCTCTTCCCTTTAAACCTCATCTCAGTTCCATCACCCTCTCTGGAGCACACAGGCCTCCTTCTCGTCCCTTGAGCGCTGAAGCACGTGCCTTCCTCGGGCCTCCTGCACACTGCACTGCCCACGCCCTCCCCTTGCCAGGCTTCCCCACACATCGCTGCCCTGGTCACACTTCTTCAAGCGTCCTCCCACTTAGCAGCCTAAGCCCCTTCTCTATTGTATTTTTTCTCACAGCATTTATCATTATGTGATACACAAAGTTATCGATTCTAAGAAACTCAGAACTAGCCATGTTTCACCTACATATTCTAAAGCGCACTTCCAGAGTGCTTATATCTTGCTGCCAACACAGTGAACATATGTTCTTCCTTAAAATAAAAACAGATGATTAAGCAAAACTATACTCTTTTCTGTATTATTTCTAAAATGCTCTCGTGTGCTTATAAATGGTAACAAAAACTACAGATTCTCAGTATCTGGGATCTTGTTTTCAGTGCAAAATTATTCTAAAAGCTATTTACCTTGCTGCCTACTCATTTAAAAATATTTTGCGCTTGAGTCTGGAGGGTAACTATCATAGAAATAACAAGATGAAATAGTGGCAAGACTGGGGCCCGGCGGGATGGCTCAGTGGTCTAGAGCGCCTGCTTGGGGAAGCTTGGGCAGCTTCAGGGATCGCGGTTCGATCCCCAGCACCACATGCTGCGTCAGCCCTGCCCTCGGGGTGGGCTGAGCTGGCCATAAAAATGAGTGAATAAACAAAGGTTCTGAAACAAGAAAAAAATAATAAATAAAATAAAAAATTCTTAAAAAATAGTGGCAAGACTCAGATGCAAAGCAGCTTTATCCTTGGCCTGTAAAACCAAACTAGAAGGGACCCAGTACACAGAAACTCCAGATTGTAACGAAATGGAGGCGGGAGGGCACAGGGAGAGCTGCAGTACTCACTTTTCTGCTCCTATGAGATGGGCTGAGTGACTCTTTAGACATACCACTTCACTGAGTCTTATAGTAATAGCCTTCATAAAACTCTCAGCCAACTGAAAGATGGGGAAATTAAGCTCAGACAGATTTAGTAATGTTCAGAGCCCAGATTTAAAAATAGGGCCATCCTATGCCAAAGCCAGTGTACTCTGTTCTGAATGGACATTTCCTAGTGGAGGCATCAGGACAGCAAACTGCAACTAAGGAAGGTTGCAAAGAGATTATTTCTACTCAATCTCTGAATTCCTAGAGTAACTTAGCATCCTAACTTTCTATAAACCTAAGCATAGCTGGGCGCTGGCAACTCCCTTACCTGTGGACATAAAAAATGGGATGCGGAACTTTCCACTCAGCACCCGGGCCCGCAGATTCTGCAGTGTGCTCCCATCAAACGGCAGGGCACCGCACACAAGAACATAGAGGACAACTCCGAGACTCTGCATCCCAAACAGAGAGTACGGACAATTAATCGCATCAGAGGAAATAAAGCGCCCATTACAGTGAGTGGGAAGACAACGGGGAGCGCACACAATAGGATGGAACCACTTTCTTTTCTTCTTTTCACAAGATTACATGGGGTATGGTCAACTCAATTACCTTTGGCATAATTAACATTTTTTCTTCCAGACATGAATTTAGGGTAATGACTCCAACTTCTCAGGACTTGTTCTTAGGGGCAAGGCAAGTGGCATAAATAGAGAGAATCTCTGTTCTTAGCAAGTGCACAAATCCATGCTGGTCTTGGGTTCTTCCGCAGATGCAAAGGTATGGCGTGAACTCGAGGCTCAGCCATAACGTGTGCACTAGAGGGGCAGCTGCACAAAGGACTGGACAGAAGGACTGGGCGACCACGCCCTCCACCCACAGCAGCAGCACAGGTGTCAGGCAGGAGGAACGCGCCATCTTGTGGTGGGAGACTGGGTTTACGTGAAGCCAGCCGCTTACCCAGATGTCTACTTTGGGTCCATCATACTCCTTTCCTTCGAAGAGTTCTGGTGCAGCGTAGGGAGGACTGCCACACCAGGTCTTCAACAGCTGCCCAGGAGTGAAGAGGTTGCTGAAGCCAAAATCTAGAAGGGCAAATGGAAACAGCTAGTGTTACCACAACTGGCAAAATACCAGCGCCTAGTCACACAGCAAAGGTACCAAGTCATTAGGTTTGACTATCAAGGGCGACAAGAGAATGCTCAGAAAGTATGTCGCCAGCCACTTGAACTTAAGATCACAGAGCCAGAGAGATACAGATGAGCTGCAAGGCAAAGGATGTCTGCACAATTGAAAGAACACATGGTTGATCTGTGTCAGCAGGCCGGTACTGTCCTCTTCATAAGCCCAGGCAAAGGGAGATAGGCAAAACAAAGACAAAAGGAGGCCATCATTAAAATGGCTTATTCAGAATGCAGAAATACAACTTAGAAACTGAACCAAGAACATTTGAGCTTTAACTCTAACTCTTTTCCTCCCACTGTCTTAAGAGGGAATGGATGGAAGGGTGAACCACAGGGAAGAATCCCAGGGCAATGTGCAAGGATGGTGGTCCAGAGGGTGGAAATTCACTAGTACAGGAATACTGTACTTCACTTCCAAACAATCTCTATGACAGGCTAGGATTTCCTGCTTCTGCCAGGATTTCCTCCTGCCCTGGGCATAGCGCTCCCTGTGCCAGCACCCAAAACTGGGCACCTGCCTACTCCCTGGAGCTGTACTTCCTTCTCTAGTTTATGCTCCATGGACAATGTTTTTGCCTACCCTCTTTCTATAGAGCCTGTTTCGTCTTACTCTTAGTCATTCTAACATCAGCTAATTATTACATCCTGTGTTTCTAAGCCTTTCTTAGGGTATTTCTTTTTTGCCTCATGCCTTTTCCTTTATCACTCATTTCCAAGGACCAGTCAAGTACTACTTCCTCCATAAGCTTTAACACATTTCTAGCAAAATACCATTTCAATGGGCTCCTCTTCTGTATTTCTACAGCCCACTGCTCATATCTCTACGTTCCAGTCACCATACCTTACCTGCATTACACCAAGAGCTGATGAATGAGTGGGCACAGTTTTACTGTTCCTGGCCTCCATACTGTGATTGGAATACATAGCAGAAACTCAAGAAAGGGTCACAAAATTAACCTGCAGTAAAACTACTGGGCCGATCATGTCTCAGGCTCCCAGCCTCTGGCATGCTGTCACACTGACAGTGGCAGCTGGCCTGCCATTCCGACCTCTACCTCCCAAGGCTCTAAAATTAACCTGCTGATCACAAGGGGCTGTACCACATTAGAACTGCTATAGCTCTGAGAAATGGCATACTGCCATTCATCAACAAAAGCAAATGCAACTTCAGTGAGGCATTCCTGGATCCCTTACAAAGTCTCCCACCTTCTCTGCATTTCCTTGTCACTTTGTATTTCTCCTTTATATCAGTTGTTTGTGTTCTCCACATTGAAGCAAACAGATCTGCTGTTCTCTACTGTGATTTTTTTCCCCCCATTAAATGTAGTTTCCTTCCAGTAATGAGCCTAAGGTATGCTGATTTTTTCTTAAATTTATCAAACCTATCAGGACCTGGCCCACCTTCTCTTTTCTATTACAAATTGGCAGTGTCCTCTGTGTATTGCTATCTTATCTTTCCTAACAGTAGCTCTTAATAAGCACTTTCATTAATCTTCACTGTCTCTCTATCTTGGTTTTTTTTTGGTCTGGAGAGGAGGGCTTGCTGCCAAGTTCAGGCTGGCCCCGAACTCATGGCAATCCTTTTCCCTCAGCTTCTCAAATGCTGGGATTTCACACATGCACCATCTGCCTTGCCATCTATCTTGTCATTCCTAAATCCAGCTAGTTCATCATTCATTCAGCGTCACCAACATTTTCCAAGATTTTAAATTATCCACCAGAAGAACTCTCGAATCATTAACACACATTAACACCACAACTCACTTCGAAAGTCCTATTCTTCCCTGAACAACTGGAATGGGGAGAGTGTCTCTTCTTTATTCTCTTATCTGCTGGCCTTTGGGGCACTTTGTTATACAAGTTAAAAGCACTAGAAGAATAAAAGCAATTAAAACTCAAGCTTATCTATTTTTGGTGGTGTTGGCAGTTTAGGGAAGTAGCTAGGGGATGCTCGTGTATGTGGCAGGAAGTACAGGTGGGATAGGGCAGGTGGCTGACGGAACAGAGTCACACAGAGTTTTGCTATTTTTAGTTATCTATGTGTATACCAGCTGGAAAACAACTGTAAAGACCACCCAACTAGGAAGAGAAGTCTCATAACAAAAATTAAACCAGTCAGTATGAGAGAATGAGGAAAACATCTCACTGGGTGCATCAGAAACACCAAGCACGCCGGGCGTGGTGGCTCACGCCTGTAATCCCAGCACTTGGGAGGCTGAGGCAGGAGGATTGGTGCGAGTTCGAGACCAGCCTGGGCTACAAAAGTGAGCTCAAGGCCAGCCTCAACTGCATAGCGAGACCCTGTCTCAAAAAGACAAAAAAAAAAAGAAACACCAAGCAAGCAGATGCAGAAAAGCCACAGGGCCTGGGTCATCCATCCATGAGCTGAACCTAGGAAATTCCTAATTCTACCAAAGGGCTGTAAACTTATCTTTGCTTTGGAGCTACTCTTACATGTAGTATCTTTTATTATTTATTAAAATTTCATATTTTCATTGTCTCTTTTGCAAGTATCTAAGTGAATTCCTCTTTTCCTCCACTCATTTATTTAACACAGGTTTACATTACCCTTGCAAGGGTGCAGCACTGTGCCTATGAGCAAACTAAAGGCTTAAGGCTGTAAGCTTAGAGAACTACTCCATGTAGGACTTGGCTGAGTACCCAGGATTTGGAAAGTCAGGCAAAAAGGGATTTCTGATGCTAGGACACTGGGGAGAGCCTAAACAAGGTCAGAACACAAAGCCAGACTGCGAGGCTCAAAGGACAGTACAAAGACTGCCCTCTGTGCCATACCAGGCATGAAGGGTATATGGCAAGAATGTGGCATAAAAGTGCAAAGTAGCACCAAGCATGGTGGTTCACCCCATAATCCCAACACTTGGGAGGCTGAGGCAGGAGGATCACCACCAAGTTCGAGGTCCCACTGGGCTACCAAAGAGTTCAAGGCCAGCCTGAACTACATAATAAAACCCTGCCTCAAAAAGACACAGACATAGAGAGACACAGGTGTACACACACACACACACGTGTGCACACACACACACACACACAGAATGCGCAGTACCATCAGGTCAGATGAGGTACAGATTTATAGAATGAAGATCTTGGACTTCATTCTGTGGGCTACTGTTTTTCTTTCCTTTTTCCCCCTAAGTTCATAATTTTTATTATGCTACAGTTATATATGACAAATTAACAATAAACTTTGGGTCTAGATACAATCTCAGTATTGTTCCACTCCCAGACTGCTTTTATCTGTTTTCCTTCTATAGTCTTTTTTTTTTTTTTTTTTTTTTTTTTTTTTTTTTTTTTTTTTTTTTTTTTTTTTTTTTTTTTTTTTTTTTTTTTTTT